>CAJNIZ010046977.1:24043-37298 GCA_905231905.1 Symbiodinium pilosum | reverse complement strand
ACATTCTATCTACTTGAGGGGAACTATAACTCTAAACCATAAACTCTAAATCCTAAACTCTAAACCCTACATAAACCCTAAACCCCATATTCTATCTACTTAACAGGGGGGACTATAAATCATCAAGCCTTTGCTGCAGAACATGGATTGGAAGCAGCTTGGTCGGATCATGCCGTGCATTGAAGATGGGTTGCGATTAAGAGAGCTTGAGTTAAGTTATCATAATATACCATAATATACTATGATATATTGTAATACACCACAATATATTCTAATTACCATAATATACTTTACTATAAAGAGGAAAACATTTTTATTTTCTATTTAATCATATACCCATATTATGGTAACCCTAAACCATTTATACCTATGTTGTGGTAATTTAAGCCCTAAACTCTAACCCAATCCTAAACCCTAAACCTATATACCCACAATCAAAGTTTCTTAGCAGCAGCCCAAGAAGTTTTTCATCTGCCGCTGGCTGGACGACCACTGACCAGAGCATTCACACCAATGACAGGCTTGGTCCCCAAGCCCACAAGTTTTAGGGTTTAGGGTTACCTTATCTTAAAGGTTAGACGTATGCGCCCCTAATATTGGCCTCTAGACCTTTTAATGGGATTCTAGGTAGAGTCCGGGATCGTCACGCTTCAGTGGATCCCTTGAATCACCAAACCCCAAAGCCTGAACTCTAAACCCAGTGTTTCATTCTTTGGTTTCCAATAACATGTGGCTCAGTGTTATATGTTGGGGTTGAAGAGGGATTATGTTGGCACTACCACAGGATTCTTTTTTTTTCCGATCTGGGTTATTATGACGCGGCACAGAAAGCTTGGTCAAGGTATTTATGGGTGTGTATTTAAGGTAACTACAAGTTTGGAGACTACAAACCCTAAACCCTAAACCCTGAACCTCTAAACCCTAACCCTAAACCCTAAACCCCAAACCACGTCCAGGGCTTGAGTAATCGGTGGTCTCTCACTCCCTGGAAGTAATCTCTTAGGAGGCTTAGAGGTTTCTATTGTCGGCATTCCGCTAAGAAAAAGCAAGGAATTTTAGGTCATCAAAGGGGCTAAAAGCTTAAATTCTACGTGTAAAACCCCAAGCCATGGATTCTAACTTAAATCTGAGCCCTTAATTCTCAGCCTAAATCCTTGACTCTGACCCAGATCCTAGACCTCTTGATTTGGAGTGACCGAGATTGCTTTTCAGGATTCTTTTTCAGAGAGCTTGCGAAACAGATCTAGGTGGATTCTCAAAATGGAATTCCATGACCGCAGGGATATTTGGGTGCTAGAAGATGGGTCACCATTGAGTCATATAAGTGTTGTTTTTCAGAAGCTGCCACATAGGTGCTCAAAACTCATGAAAGTTTTGCAGCTGGGAGTCTATGGGGCTTTCCCAAAATAAAGAAACCCCAATAGGCTCCAATATACTATAGTCCTTATTGTAGGAACCTACAAAAAACGTGCACCTAATTCAAGGAAACCCCTACGGTTCGGGGCGGGATTAGGATGGTTTTAGGTTCGTTTCGTGTTTAGCGCAGAAAGGTGTTGAGGTTTGAGTTTTGTTGGATTCTTGCTGGCGATTGCCTTTCAATTGCTGCACAGAGCACAGTTCCAGAGCATGCAATTTGAGTTGGTTCCCTCGGTCGGTTTAGAAGGTGCCCGAAGGGGTCCCACGGAAGGGTCCCGCACTGGAAGGGTTTTGGGGGGTCCCCGGGGGGGGTCCCGGGCGGGTCCCCTGGCGGGTCCCCAGGGAGGTCCCCGGGGAGGGCCCGGGGGTCCCCGGTTGCCTTTGCAATTTGCTTGGAGGTTCTTGGGTTTAGAGTTTACGTTTTAGGGTTTACGGTCCTATCCTGGCCCACTCAAACTGCAAACCCAACATGTCAATAGTATGCCCAACGCCCGCCCAACAAAGACTGAGCCCATGCGGATTGCTCTGAAAAAGCTCAAATACATGCATGTGGTGCAAATTGTATCCATACGCGATGCAAATACAAACTTAAAAGTCTCTGCTGAGTGCTGCTGTTGAACGTGATTCCAGAAAGGAACCCAGCTGACCTCGAAGGCAAACACGTGTGCATATGAGAGTTTTCCGAAATTAAGAGTGCCTTTTTTATGGAAGTTTGGGATGGGATCCTAACTTCGAAAACTATCACATGTATTTACAAAAAAACAAGTTCTTTTGGACTTAGTCGACCCTTCTTTTCCCCATAACACACTTGACGTCCTGCGACACCCTGAAAAGCGGTTTGCTGATTGACACATACCAAGCCCGAAGCGCAAAACCCCTCTTCCTAAACATAAAGCCAACCCAATCCCCAGACCCTAAGCTCTAACCCAAAATCCTATCCCCAAACCTTACTGCAAAAGCATTTCGCGAGTGTGCAATTCCAAAAAATCCAAGTTCTGGAGTTTAGAGGTTTAAGGGTCTTAGAGATTAAGGTTTCCCCGCAGAAAAGCGCCCGGATAGGGCTGTTTTGTTTAGAATTTGCCCTTTGCAAGCCAACACATCATCTCTTGGGCTAGCTTAGGATTTGGCACAAAATCCGCAAAAGACAGCAGTCTTTAAGGCACCTGGGTTGGAGGTTTAGGGTTCTGAGTTAAGGATTTGGAGGGTGTGGACTTGGAGACCTGTGGTATAAGATCTGCGGGGAGAGAAGTGCTCGACATCAGAGAAGAAGCTTTTTACAAAACAGGATGCCAGATCTATCGAAAGTGGTATTCATCTATTTCTGCTCACGCCATACTGCTTGCCATGGCGGCTTTTCTTAGCAGCCAATAAGCAAAGAATCCAGTCATTTTTAAGAACCTTTCTGGTATCATCCGAAAAATCCGACAGCAGATTGTCTTAGAAATCAGGGCATATATGATTCGTACGAGCAGCCTTAAGGCCTAGACCCTCAACATGCCTCATATCCTTTATGGAGGGTCACAGGGACAAAGCAAGTACAATCAATCAAATTGCAAGCCCAGGTATCCATTACTAACCCACCATTCGAGTCTGTCTCTACGCGCTTAAACCTACCCTAAACCCTAAACTCCTCAACCCCACCCTGAACTCCAAGATTCCAGGATGTAGGGCTTCGAACAACATGACATGGACACTGCTGTAGGGTTTGTTTAGGGTTCAGGACTTAGGGCTTGGAGCTTAAGTGGTTTCGAAAACAGCTCTTATGTTTCCCGTTTAGGCAACTCCATCCATCATAGAGCCTCTAAAGCCTTCCCTCTATAACCCCATTTCACCTTATTATAGTAGTTTTCGATTTTCTTTTCCATTCTCCCTATAGAACCTCCGATATTTTGAGTTCGGGTGTCGGACTAAACCGTAAATCCTGAACTCCGAAACCCCAACACATCCTGAAGCTCTTATATTCTTGAAGCTCCCACTTAACGTCTTCAAATCTCAAGTTGACGACACTGTGGCTGAGATCTCTGGTGCAACCTTGCGAGCGCTGAGCGAGTGCCGAACACTCACTCGACTTGATTTGCTCCATGGCCTGGGTTTGGAGTTTGGGGGAGGTCTGAGGTTTAGGGTGCACGGCTTCGGTTTTAGGTGTGAGATTTAGGGATCTCGAGGCGTTGGGTTTAAGACGTTCAAGGTAGGTTGTCTGGCTTAGGCCTTGGAATTAGGGCTAAGGGAGTGGGGCTGACGCTCTACTGTAGCCACGCGGTTTAGAGGGTTTGGGGTTTCGGATTTTTCTGTGTTGCTCTTAAGGAACTTAACTTAAATTACCATAATGAATATATATATATATATATATATGTAGTAATGAAGATGGTTTCAGCAATAAGATATACTAACTTGGATTAAGTTCCCTAACAGCAACCCAGTTTGTGGCTTAGGCTTAAGGCTATCAGGCAAGGGAATCTAGGGGCTGTGTTGGGGGGTCCTTCGGGGTTACTGAGAAGTCCAGGGATGTCACAGCTAGAACTTACAACAATGTTTTGGGTTTAGGGTTTAAGGTTTAGGGTTTAGGGCTAAAGGGTTAGGTTCCTAAATGCAGTGATCCAAATATTGAGGGGTTCAGTGAGAAGACGTCCCCGTGTTTGGACGGGGCTATGAAGTAGGCTATAGTTCCACTGGACCTGCAAGCACCCTTGGCGCATAGGTAGCCAGAGGGTTTAATGACTTCTGAGGGCAACCATCAGGGAATTCAGGATGCCGTAGAAATGATTGCAATGTAGACCCGTGATTAATAGACCCTCTCCCCTAAATACGAATTATTATAGGAATCCTAATATTAAGGCCTGTAAGAGGAGGGGGCTTATTAGTCACGGGTCTACGGTTCAGAGCAACCTGGCAGATTTAGAGTTCAGAGGGGTGTTAAGTGGCTGAAACCATTTTCTGGTCTCGGGAACTCGTGTGTCTAGGAGTTCTTAAAAACCATCTCTGCAGGAACCGGATTGTAGGGTCCCTAATAGGAACACCATTGTAAGAAATATTCGTATTTGGCCAGGCCCACCTAGCAGAGGTTTGAGCATTTTGACAACACAGCATCTTTTGAGGTGCCGCTATGGCCTACACCCTGAGCCTTAAACCCTAAACCTTAAACCAACACCGTACATCCTAAATCCTGGGCCCTAAACCCTAAATCCTAAACCCTAAACCCCAAATCCTAAACCCTAAACCTCAAATCAAAAAAACCCTAAACCCTGAACCAAACTCAACGCAAACCCAGGACCGGCAATTTCCCCGAGCCTGGCCGGCCGGCCCACCGTCAGCGAGGCGTTGGGCGCAGCTCCTCGGATCCATTTAAGGTTCAGGGTTCAGGGTTTAGGGTTCAGGGTTTAGGGTGTAGCGTTTAGGGGTTTAGGGTTTTAGTTTTTCTCGAAATTAGGGGTACCATTTTGGGGGCCCCTATAATAAGGACTATAATATTTTTGGGGTCTATATTGAGGTCACCTTATTTTGGGAAACTACCATTTACGGTTCAGGGTGTAGCCCGGGTTTAGTCAGGGTTTAGGGGTTTGGGGGTTTAGGGTTTGGGGTTCAGGGATTCGATTTTTTTTTTCTTTTCGGGGCTTTGCTTTGGGGAGGAGGCTGGGGGTTTAGGGTTTGAGGGTTTTAGGGGTTTAGGTTTTTGAGGTTTGGGGTTGAGGATTCAAGTGTTGAGGGTTTAGGGATGGGACGTTCTCCGGGTTGGGACCTTCAACGATCTCAAGGTTATACGAGGATTATAGGGGTTATGAGTGTGGATTCTTACCTGGGATGATTAAGGGGTAATTTTCGAGAAGCTCCCATGTTTTTACTTGGTGTTTAGGGGCTACCTGTCTAGGGCAAAGGGATTCAGGCGATCGGGGCATGGGATATAACGGTTTCAGGGTTCTACTCTACATGGACTATAGTCTAAACTCCTAGTATCCCCCTTAATATACCCTATAGTAGTTCCCTATATAATCCCCTATATATCCCCCTTAAAGGAGTTTAGACTACAGCTCACATGGCATTGATATGGGGTTGGAGGTCGAGACCTGTTTGGGGTCGATGGTCAGCGTGTAGCTCTGCTTCTACCATCTTCTACCCCATATATGGTAGTTGCCAGAAACGGGGAGACCCCAACAAAGACCCACAACTATCATAATCCTCATTATGCGGACCATATTGTGGGAAATCCCCATATAACGGGATTCGTATCGGTGTGTAGCAGCCGTTGCGTGAGATTGATTACGTTGGACCTCCAGGTAGAATTAATCGCTGTCTCTGCGTTGCCTTTTCCTTATCTGCTCGACACGAACAAGGCTTTCCTATCTTTGTCCAAAGCTTTGTACCTTCAACCCGGCATTAAACCCTAATCCTAAAATCCCAAACCCTCAGCCACCTAAACTCCGAATCCTACACTCGTTCTGTGAAATCTCCTAAATGCCATGCCCTTAACCAGCTAACCCTCCCAAACCCCCAAAACTCTGAACGGATGACTGGCGGAAGCAGGTGCCATACAGCAGTCAGACATGGAGGATGCCTGGAGCCAGTTTGGTGTAGGGGTCAAGGGGAGTAGGACAGGTCCTGGGAATTTCAATGTCAAATTCGTGTTCAGGGCTTCGTTTTTTATTTGCCGGTTTTGAGGTCGAGGGGTTGCCTCAGTGGGTGGACATGGGAGAACGCCTGGAACCCTCATGTAGGGATTCTTGCTTTTTTCTGTGTTATTGCTGTTGCTATTGCTAGGTACTATTGTGTCATTGCTGTTCTTTGTCTTGTTTTCTCCGTTTTCAGAGTGTTCAGGGGCGTGGAGTTAATGTTGCCCAGTGTACCCGTATGCTCTGAGCAGCGTTCTGGCATAGGATTCAGAGCGTGGGTGTTCCTCGTGCGCTACCCATCGACGCATCTTTTGTCATGCCGACTGCTGGCAGCCTTAGTCGTGCTTGTTGTTGCTATTATGGTCTTTCTTTTGCAGCTGCTTCGTCCTCCACCTCATCTTCTTCTTCCTCCTCCTCATCTTCCTCCTCCGCGTTCTGCCCTTCCTCTCTTCCTCGTCCTCCTCGTGCTCCTCGTGTGAAGACTTTCGCCGCGGTATGTCTTTCGACACCAGGCTTCTGGTACGGGTGTTGGGCTTGCGCATAATGGGCCAAAGGCTGAAACACTTGTCCTACCTCAACCCATTGGAAACCAGCTAGCCGAAACTTGAACCCTGAACTGACATGCAAAATATATGTCTCAAGCCACACACTCTAAGCCCTAAGCCCACGCTCTCAACCTGAAACCTTAACCTCTGTTGCCACCAACAATTTACTGGTGCTTGAGGTGTGTGGGTGGATCACCAGAAGAACCCTTCTATAATCTCCTACAACGGTCCTAATATTTGCCCCCACTCCCCCTTAAGCACCGCTTGACCCCGAGCTTTCATATTAAACCCTAAAGCTTTTACCCTAAACCCTAAACCCTTTGACAGTAAAATCGAATAGTAGCCTCGAAGGAATTTCTGCGAAAATGCCCGGATGTCGAAGTTCGATTCGATGCGGAACCTCTTTAGGCCGGGTCCTGGGTTTTGGGGTTTAGGGTTGATGGGTTCTCGAGACCCCAAGCAGCCCCCAAACGCCGCCGAAAACCGGTTGAGCCCTATTGTTGAAAATAACTCATATGCCCGTACATCTCAAAATACCCAACATGGTACCATGCAGTTGTTCATGCGCGCTGCTCTTGGACAACCCATATGTGGAGGTGCACGGGTACTGATGACCTGGCTCGTGTACTTATCACGCAAACAACCATTTTGAGGGACGTAAGGGGGCTCAAAACTGGCTTTTACCTACAGTTACGAGTAGGTTGTTACAGGTTGTTGTGAGTAAATTCTTAATCCCAAATATATCCGTATACGCCCCCAACCTACCATTTCATTTTCCACTTTTGTCCATTTTATCTTCCTTTATTGGGACTTTCCCTAAACCCTAAACCTCCTGTTGCTCTGGGTTGTGAGCCATTGTGTAGTCACCATGAAGCACCCTTCAACATAAGACGCGCGTATCGTGTTGGGTCCCCAGAAGCGATTCAGATTTTCGAAGGGCACAGACTATGGAAGCCCCACCCCCTTGAGCCTTGAACCCTAGACCTTCGACTCGAAACGCAAAACCGTAGACCTTGAACCCTAAACTCTAGCTCTGGAGCTTCAACCCTAAACCCTAAACCCTAGACCTTCAACCCCAAACCTTCTGCGAACCTCTCAGGGCTTGGACGACAGTCGCGCACTCTTGCAGAAACAACATTTGCTCTGCGTCTGCTGGTGGTAGGCTTCGGGTTAAGGGTTTAGGGTTTGGAAGTAGAAGGTTAGTAAGACCCAGGAAATGCAATAGTAAACAGGTTTTGGTGGTAAACATTCCCCTGTGAAGGGCATACTTTCCGCCTCAGCCTAAACCTGAACCCCAACACCCTAATAATGGAGCTGCGTAGCACTCTCTATGCTGGTGTTGATGTGGCTTGTTGAGTCCTTTTCTGCCCACCACGCGAGAAGTGTAGAGTGGCAAGGGGCCACAGTCAGCTTTGAATCACCCTGGGAATAGGGACCCCATAATTTGTTTGTAATGTCCACTTCTCCATAAATAGCTCGACTCCCCTAGGGTTGCTTTTTTTTTTCAGCTGGAAACCCTGAACCCACACCCTAAACCCCACCCAAATCAACACAGACACCCCTTTACACGGGCTATGCGCGGCTTGTAGGGTTTAACGGTTATATTCCCCCAACCTAACATGAAACCCTCTGTAAAAACGACCGTGGTCTTCAGGGTTTCCGTTTCATTTTTGGGCAGGTTCCTCTCTCCCAGTTCCTAGCTCCCTAAGCCGTAAGCCCTCCTAAGCCCCAACCTCTAAGCCCTAAACCCTAAGCCCTAAGCCCTGAAACCCTATGCCCTAAGCCCGGAAACCCTAAGCCCTAAACCCTAAGCCCTAAACTGTAATCCCTAAACCGTAAACCCTCAACCATAAACCCTGAACCCTAAACCCTAAGCCCTAAAAGCGCCTCGGTTCAGTTTGGGCGAACTGTTAAATTATGGTTCCGTCATCCCTTCATCAGTCAGTGTCCTCAAATGGGGTTTCCCAAAACTAGGGCTGATTAAGGGGGGAAACTAGGGGCTTGAAAGACAATGCCTCAACATAAAAGCGCAGTTTCCGATAGCCTGAAGCCCCAGGCCACCAACCTCGACACTCAAGCTTAAAGCGGTTTAGGGTTTAGGGTGTAGGGCTTAGGGTTTAGGGTTTTGGGTTCACCCTGCACGGAATCCTTCATAGCTCTTGTTGGAAAGGAAAGATGACTATGTGAGGCCCCTGTGGGGGTCAAGGTTAGTTTTGGGGGAACATAAGCCTTCCAAGTCAAGGAGGTCGCAGCCTTGGAGCTTAGTCTTTCAGAGGTAATAGACTCTGAATTCCTTAAAAGGGATATCAGGCGGATTATATAGGGGACGATTATAGGGCTTGTTAAGGGGAATGCTAGGAGCTGAGCCGCCTCATTTTACAGGATAACTTGATTGGTAGTAGCGAGTGTCGGAATTAAAAATGAAGGGAAATTACTATTCAAGGTTAAGGGTGCAGGGAATGGAAAAAACCGCGAAATTTGTCATTCTATGGGCATTATGTGAGCACTTGTCTAACTTCCTGGTATCCCCCATAACAAGCCCTACACTAGCCCCCTATATAGTCAATCCCTTTTAAGATCCGCTGACAAACCTCGATGTGAGGTAGCAATTTCAATGGGAGTACTTCAGCATAGAGAGAGCGGGCATCACAGCCCTTGTTTGGATATGTTATTGTAAAAGAATATACCCCTAGTAGGTTCTTCTACCAACAAAAACATCCGCAGCATTGCTTGTTCGAAGATTGCTGCCAGTAGTCCCGTTCCGGCTTTGAGCAGCCACAATGAAGCAGCAGTGCCTCGTGGCATTTATTGCGGCGCTGACGTCCGTTTCCGGCATGAAGATCAGCCTCCAGTCTGTGGAGTACTCCGAACAGGCACTCAAATCCGGTGGATATAAGACATTGCACCCACTTAGGACCCAGTAGCACTGTAATTTCTTGCGATACGGGGTAGAGTAGAGAGGGTGTTGCAAGATTTCCTAAACCCTAAACCCCAAATTTACAGTCTTTGGCCGGCCTTGTGGGATGCTTCTTCAGGCTTTGGAGAGGTCTAGGACTACATGCGGGATCAGGGGAGTGAGGGGTGTGGGGGATAACTGAGGTTATTGCATGGCTTATCTATGCTTGTAGGGTTTAGGGTGTAGGCTTCAGGATTTATACGGGTTATCAGCATACTTCGTAAGCCCCCCCTTGACCCTCCAAGTAGGATTCCAAGATGATACAGTTTTGGGTCTTGGAACCTGTAGGTTTCTCGACGCGTTGACAGATTTTTAGGTAAGTGCCTCCTGATCTGCAGAGTAGGAGGAGGTGGAGTAGGAGAATGATAGGAGTTGGAGGAGTGGGATGCTGGGTAGGCACCTGAAACATTTAATATTTTCCCAAACGGCTGTAATAAGGGACCCTTTCTACTAACATTTTTCAAAGGGCTTTAGGGGCCAACCCAGGATGAAGAAGAGTTCATGAAGAGTACCGGGTAGTTGTTAAGGAGTTGGAATTAGGCTACTGTAGTAAGGGAACCTTATCATTCATCATGTGCGCATAACATGATAACTTCAGCCCTATAGGCCAAAAAGCCCTAAACCCTATATGCCCACAACATGATGAATTAAATGAAGGTCCTTAACAGCAATAAAGAGAAGAGGTCATGAAGTAGAGGGGAGGTTGAGGAGCGGCTGGGTCCTCGTTCTGTTGGTTCTGCTCAACGTAGGTAGGGTTTAGGGTTTAGGGTCTAGGGTTGAGGTTGAGGGCTTAGGGTTGAAGGCATAGGGTTTAGGGTTTAGGGTAATGGAGGAGGCAGTGGAGGAGGAGGTATCAATGTCAGTGTACGATCATGTGGGTCTTCAACAATGCAGCTTTCAGAAAGACTGCCGGGAGTTCCCTCTGACCCCGAAAGTCAGCTTAAACCGCAACGCCACTGTAGACCCCACGACTCAAAAACCTGAATGCTAAATTTACTGGTTGCTAGTAGGGAATAAGGGAATACAATCCCTCATGAAATTCCTATAGAATGTATTCCCATATTTCCTACTAACCCCCATTGAGTAAAACTCCGGACCCTGAATTCTTATATCGTGGATCCCGACCCTGAGCACTGCTCTAGTCGAAGCTCTGTGTCGGAAGCCAGCGTGAATCCAAGTTCACCACGCTCCCCCAAATTAACATCGAAACTCAGATATAGCATCCCTTCGGGGTTACCATGGGATTCGTAGCCTCGAAAAATGCAAGATCCTCGTATCCACAGTAGATCCTCGATCCTAACTGAACTATAGTCTAGAGTTAATACGCATCGTAGTTTTTTTGACAGGAGTTCTTCGCCAATCTCACAAGTTCTCCACAGATCCAGCGCCTCGACCTTCATGAATTACAGAGACTGCTTGCAGGTCCATGGGTAGTTCTAACCCAATTTAAATAAAGGAGAATCGAAGGGAACCTCAAATTGACAAGAAAATGGAAACAGGAGGTCCAAAGTGATACAGAAGAGGATTGAGGGCTTGGCAGCTATAACCCACTCAGAACTGTATTTAAAGTGGAATTATGAGTCCTTGCGTCCCCCAAAGTGGTTATAATCGGGTTATAGCATCAGTTTCAATTGGAATTTGAGTGGTAGTTTCCCCAAAATAGGGGGGCCCCAATAGAGACCCCAAGATATTGTAATCCTTATCATGGGGACACCCAAGAAGGTACTAATTTTGGGAAATCCCCAAGTAGCCTTTGACCTCAAAGGGGTGGTCTGTTTCATTGGGTGGCTATTGCATCTAGGGATCCGTAGGAATGCTGACTGTGGTAATGGGTTTATACTTAAGGGTTTGGGGTGTAGGGCTTAGGGCCTACGGCTTAGGGTTTAGGGTTTACGGTTTAGGGTTTCGAGATCAGGGTTTAGGGCCTTTACCCTGAGCCTATATGGCCCATGAGTTTAGCTTAAGGTCTCCCCAACTGGACATTAAGAAGTACATTCACCAACATACCTAAGGAACTTTAGACATACCCACCAAAAACAAAAATACATCCTGCTGCATATAGAGTTCTTTCTCACAACGTTTTCTATATAATCCCTCATAAGGTCCCCCCAAATCTCTTTATAAACCCTATATATATATATATGTATATCCCCGGGGTCCCTAACTCACCCTATTTTGAACGTGTTCTCTCGGAAGCTGATCAAGAGACGGTCCAAAGTCAACGTTTTGTAGTTAGGTCACCCAAAGTTTCAGGTGCAGCGGCTTAATTGTTGGTCCAATGGGTTTAGGGTTTAGGTTGTCCATGGGTGCTTAAAGCTTCATTATACTTCCAACTTACAACCCTTAACACAACCATAGTAGGGGGCTTTAGGTGCTCCCTGAAACCATAAACCCAATACCCGTTCCGTAGCCTATGTTTAGTCGTTCAGGCACGGGGTCGTGTTTGGGGGCTTGAGATGTTTAGCCTTGGGGTTTATCATATTTTTTGCCATTCCTTTCGGGTTTAGGGTTTAGGGTTAGTTTGGGTTTACGATTTAGGCTTGTTGGGATGTAGCATTTGTCCTTTGTAACCCTAAACCCTAAACCTAAACCCTAAACCCCCAAACCCTAAACCATCTGTTGCTATTTTGCCAAGCCTTTCCTAGGCAAAGCACAGGCCAAGGACCAGCATGAGCTGGAGAACCTACCAGTCGTTTGGCTAGTAGACCCAAACCCCCAAAGTTATTAACCCTTAACCCAAAAATAACCCCTGAGCCCTAAGCCCATCCTCAGTGATTTTTTCAAAGACGTAGGAATGAAGCTTACTTGGAGGGTCAGGGGGACTTGGTAAATAAGTAGGTTAATAACCTCTAAAACCCATGTAGTAATCCTAGTTATCCTAACTATTAAGCTACTTACTAAGTCCACATGGCCCTCCGAGTATGGTCCGCAGGGAAGGAACCTGATAAGCTCAGGGCTTACAGTACTTACATCCTCTTAACCCCAAACCCTAAACCCTTAATCCTAAACCCTAAACCCTAGACCCTTAACCCTAAACAAAGGGGACTTGTACTTGATTCCTCAAACCTAACCCCAAACCCTTGCCTGAGAGCTCATCCCAAGGTATATTGGCGATCTGGATGACACCAAGAAACACCCCTATGTCTCGGGGCTTTGCTTTGGGAATCTTTTCCCAATTTGCTGTCTCGGCTTAGGCTTGAGGGTTAAGTTTTTTTAAGGTGTTCATTAAACCTGCTTAAATCCTATGCCCCGCGTGGTGGCACAGTTCTGGGCCTTCGGGGGAACCAGGTCTATGAAACCAGGGGCGCCGCGAACAGTGCGTGCAAGTCAGCTGGATTCCAGGGTCTCTGCACGAAGGCCCCAGGGAGAGAGCTTAGGGTTTAGGGTTTTAGGGTGTAGGGCTGTAAGGTTTAAGGTTGTAGGGTTTAGGGTCCTAACCCTAAATCCTAAACCCAAAGCCCTAAACCCTAGGGTTTAGGGTGTAGGATCTACAGCAAGGTCCTCGGGTACTAGTAGGAGACCTAACAACCTACACTTGGGTTTTACGAGCTGTAATCTCAACTCCTTAAAGCGGGGTTATAAAGGGGATAATATAGGGGAGTATTATAGGGTTTTTTAGGGGGATAATAGGGTTTTAGACCATGACCCCTATCATCCCCTATATAATCCTAGTGTCCATTTCATTTTCCATTTGATTCTCCATTACAAGGGGGGATACTGGGAGTTTTGACTAT
>CAJNIZ010046977.1:6242-18566 GCA_905231905.1 Symbiodinium pilosum | reverse complement strand
CCCCCCCCCCCCCCTCCCCTCCCCAGACGGGAAAAGGGGAAAAGAACAGGTATGAGAAAGTTTTCGGTACTCTTGGTCCTTCAGGTGGTCTAGGCCCCAAACCCTAAACACATTGTTTCGAGTATGTACACGAGCTGTACGAGCTCAGATCTTGATTCGGCCCTTGAAACCGTTCTGTTTTCCGAATCCCGAAAGAATCATGAGCCCCATATGGAAGCTCCGCAAACAATGCATAGTCAAACCAGGAGGGAGACTTATAGTCCCTACAGCCCTGAACCCTAAACCTTCAACCGTAAGCCCTTATTATAAACCCCAAGCTCTATATGGGAGCTTTTCAATTTGCCCCTCTGTAATCCCAAAAGTAAGGACCCCGCCTAACTCCACTGTTATCTCTGTATATTCTTCGGGTCCTATAGGTATCAGAGGTATCCCATGTTCAGAAACTCCCATATCCCTAAACCTAAAACTCTAAACTCTAAACCCTTAAACCTGAAACCCCTAAACCTCAAGCAGCCAAGGTGGCATACATTGGTTCCTTGACCGACCCTTCTGCACATCCTTATGTCTACACATCTCGAGCTGATGCAGGCAGTGCCTGCCAGAAGGCAGGCTACAAAGGCCTCTGTGCAAAGAAGCAGAATTTGGGACCAATTTCAGAATGCTTTTTTTGGTAAAGTTCGCGGGATGAAGAAATTGATGCAAGGTTTAGGGTTCTGACTTCAGACGTTTAGGTTTAGGATGGCTTGAGATTATGGGTGTAGGGTGACCATTAAGGGAGTGGAGTGGTACGGGATTGTCTTGAATTCAGATAGTGATCCTTGCAATGCAGCCCGAAACCTGACGTCCCAAAGCTTGCATTTTAGGAGGGTCGATTGCACGGAAAATTCAGAAAATTGGTCGCAGTGTTGAATCTGTTCTGGATTCTGACCAGAGTTTCCTCATGTTTTTCTTGTCCATCGCGAATCTGCACAGTTCTTCCTGCTCTGCAGTATCATCGTTAACGCCAAGAGTTCACTTCTTTGTGATAACCTGACGTGAGTAGTATTTTACTTGGGGATACTATAGTCCCAACATGGAGTAAGATTATATCATCCTTTTGGGGTATAGTATCTTATATAAGGAACATAATCTTACTTGGTTCAACCTCCCAAAAAAGCGCGCTTCAAGTGAACGACTACACCCGACACCCCACACCTGCCCAGCCATTCCCAGAAACCATGAACTCCAAGCTCGAAATCCTAACTACTGGGGGCGAGCGCCCTACTATACAGGGTTTAGGGTTTAGGGTTAGTAGGAAACAAGGGAAGGTTTATAGGCATTATAGGGTTTATATTCCCCTCTTCCCTGCAAGTCACCAGTAAGCTAAACCAAACCAGTCAAACTTTGTGTGAATCCCAAGCCCTTGAAGGCTTAAGGGGTTCAGCAAGTGTGCTGCGGGGTGGACCAGCGACTGGAAGGGCCACTGGACCACTTCTACTTAAAGGGTCAGGGTTTCAGCTTGAAGTTTTTTGGTTTCGGATTAAGAGCACCCTAAGCCCTAACCTCCAAAAGCCGGGAACCAGTTGGCGATATCAAGGCCTTATCAAAGGACATGTACTCCAGTTGCTCAATGGATCATGTTTTACGACCCTAAGCCCCGTAACACGAAACCCTAAGCCCTAAAACTTCAAATTCTAAACCCCAAGCTTCCTTGGTGGGCCGCAGAGCCATGGTTCGTGTTCAGGCTTTTGAGGTTCTTGTGACATTAGCTTGCATTGCTGAGAGTTCAATAATGAGAGGCTCTTACCCGGCCCCCGAAATGAGGGACCCCTTCACTGTCATATGATTCTTGTTCATATCGGTGGTGGGGTTACCGAAATCCCTGAGGGTTAGCAAGGGGCTTCCTTCAACCTGAACCATAACCCCTGAATTCCGTACATACTACAGTCGGCCTTGGGGTGTCCCTCAAGCCTTAGTGACCCTTGTTATAGACTATTTATGTGTGCAGGACCCAACCTAAAACCTTAAACCCCTCATCTCTCACCCTGAATCCTTGGGGGGGGGTTACCTCTTTCGGGAAGACGGTTTTGAAAACTAACGCATGTTAGGGATCCCGGAGTTATATAGGATCATATGGAGGATGTAAAGGGACTTATAGGGGATCCTTCATAGTTTTTGGAGGTCTGGCCTTCTTTCTGTGACTTGAAAAAGGATCCTTCTTTCTCCCCCCAAGTAAGTTTATAAAACCTGCGGCTGGCGCCTGAATCCTGTAATTACGGTGGGGGGGGCTGCTGGGGAATTATGACGAGCCTAAATAGTAGTTTCCATTTTCTTTTCAATTATCCCTGTAGAACCCCTATTTGCTATAGTAGCTTCCATTTTATTATCCATTATCCCAATGGGGTACGCTGCCGGGGAATTATGACGACGTTTCGCTAGTCAGCATTGACCCTCGACTAGACCCCGAAGCGAGACAGCAAATTTGACTTGTCAAGTACCAGTCCTGCGCGGTATGCCCATGACGCTTCAATCTTGAAGACAGCAAGCTAAGACCCTTACACCCCAAACCAATAACATTGCCAAGAATCAAACATGCTGAACCCTTCATGAACCATTGCGCAAGGGAGGCCCCAATGGCCCATGTCAAACCCTACTGCGGATGCAGGGCCATCCATAAAAAGGACCTATTGGGGTTATAGGGGTTATACCCAATAATGGAGAATCAAATGGAAAAGATGGAAAAGAAATGGACACTGGTGAACGTTTCTGGGATCCTCACTTGTGAAAAAGCCATTTGAAAAACAATGGCGAATTCGAGGTTATTGGTTCCACAAGACCAAGAAGGGCTGTGGGACTTGGGACCTTGCTTCAGCAAGAATTTCCCGCGTCAGTTCGACAAAGGTTTTGGATTTCGTGGTTTTGTGAGGCTTAGGGTTAGAGGCCATAAAATTCTGTGTTGAGAGTGTAGGTTTATAGACCTTGCACATCTTGGGCTACATCTTTCATGTTTACCAACCCAAAACCTACCCTTCCCCAAATGAATATAGAACCTGAAAAGGGCCTTTCGTAGACTCCTAGGTTCTGAAATGGGGACTATACAGGGTTCCATGACCCTAAACCCTAAACTCTAAACCCTAGGGAAGGTACACCCTGAACCACCCCAAAACAGCTCCAGGAGTGGCATAGGCTTCCGCAACTGGAAAAATTCGAAAGTTGGAGCATCTCGGTCATTGTCAAAGAGTCAAAGATCCCCTTTGTCTTCTCCTCCCGAGGGTCACCACAGAGGGTATAGTCCCCCTTAAGTAGATAGAATATGGGGTATATGGGGATCTTATTATGATATACCCGAAGCGATATTCTATCTACTTAAGGGGGACTGTAGTTGTAAAGGATTGTACTCCCAGGCTTGGACAGCCTTGTGTTTCGGGCAAAAAGTGTGGATTTTGTGAAGTTAACAGACTTAGGGATGCCCATTTGCCCCTTTTTGGGGGTCGTAGGTTCCTTATACAAAACTAGCATACATACCAACGAAGAGGCCTCTTCTTATTGCTATGTTTCTGAGGACCCATCCCGGTAAGGGTTGGGGGGTTTTGATCTCGCATCCAAGGCTTACTGTTGCGGGTCGGTGGGCACAAGCTCTCCGAAGTACATCGGCTCGTTGACGGACACGTCTGCGTGCCTGGGCAAAGCTGAGACAAACGCTGGTCGGTTTCTTCAGGGTTTAGGGCTTAGGGTTTTGGGGTTTAGGGTTTACAGGGATCTACAGGCACCGGGTATATAGGGATGTATCGGTCTTAGGTTTATATAGGGGGTTATATAGGGTTTGGAAACAGTGGAGAAACAAATAGAAACCGACATGCAAACTTCATCGGAAGATGAGATTATGTATGAAGGGGTTTATAGGGGTTGGGGCTTCCAACAGAACATACCTCACATTTGTATTGGGGTCTGTACCACATATTCCCAAGGCAGTACTATCATTAGTACTATTAAGGGTTTAAGATTTACGTTTTTGAGTTTTGGGTTTGGGATTCAGAGCTTTCGGGGTTGAGGTCTGCATTCAGGGTTTCAGGGGTTTTGGGGTATGGGTTTAGGATCTATGGCCTAGGGTGTGGCGTTCTTGTCTAACATCAAGCCAAACAAGCTATTCAAACTCAGTGAGCGAGAAGCAGATCGCCTTCGCAAGCAATGGTGATGGCATTTATGTTTTAAATAGTTCGGAGTTGTATCACGGTTGTTCAGGCCCATGTAGCAGCATTTGGTGGGTATGGAGAAGTTCTAGGATTTGCACATGTCTTTGGTGGGTCAGATTTTTTTGCGAAGCTTGTTGTTCGTCAGTTTGTGGAAGCTTACATAGCTTGGAATGATGTCTTCCGTATCAGGCATCGCATTTCCAGGGCCCAGCCTTTAGCATGAAATCCCCCCGATTCGAGAGCCATCAACTCCGAAGCATGCCGAAATCAACATCTTTCCCCACACCAATTAGCCCCTACACTCTACATACTACATTCTGACTGACCCAGGCACCCTTACGTGTACGAAACTCGGGCGAAGGCGGTCGAAGGCTGCAAGAGTGCTGGGTTCAAACGCCTCTGCTACCAGTCCGAGATCGCAGGCGCTCATGATCCGTGACGTTTCCGTGTTAGTCTCTACGGCTGTGTGTTTCGGTGTTTACAGTTGTAGAGCTTGTGGTTCTAGGGCATGATATTCAGGCTTCACATGCACTGTTTTGTGTGTTGATGGGAATCACAGGGGTTGAGTTTTTTCGGCGAAGTTGAAGCAGCTTTTTACACAAAAATTACGCACGAGGTTTGGGAGAATTGTGGCCAAGTGATTTCTGATTTAGGAAGAGGGTTTGCAGACCAGAGTTGAGGGGTAGGGCTTATGGTTCGGTACGTAGTGTTTCCCTGCTCATCCTTGATCAGTGCGACGAGAATTTTGACATCTCACTTCCTCAGCGGAGGGGAAAATGTCGTCCATTGCCGTATTTCGTGCCCACGCATGCTACTGAAGCACTTCATCAAGCAAATCGTATAGCTCGTGCCAGTCAGAACCTTACCCAACTTGCTGCTGCAATGGTGTTGTGGCGGCTAGCGTTGTGTCTCAGTGTTTTCTTGATATTGCATAAGGCTGTATGGGGTCTGCGCTTGCTTCGCGATAGCAGAAACTTACAAGGGTTTTAGGAGGATGATGTTCGAGAGCTGGAGCAACATGTAGCAGCCACTCTGCTGCAGCACTTATTGTTTCATGCTGCTTGTTCTGCACATGTTTTTTTGTACGTCTCCTTGATCCTGCCCGATGAAGTCTTACATGGCCGGATGGCAGGGCTTTGTGCTTTTTTGGTTCACTTGGCTGCACGGTGGAAATGGCATTGCTGAGTTTCTTGTGAGGCGGCCGCAGGAGACCTTTCCTCCTTACAGCCTGTAAGGAAACGGCCGGTAAAAGGCAGCGTTACAAGGCACACAACGTGGACCTGCAAAAGATCTTAGATTCTGTGGTTTCTATGTGCGGACACATGGAACACAGCTGGAGCTCTCATTTTTTGCATATTCGCGCACCTGCATGCGCCATTACATTGCCCAAACTGCGTATTGCCCAACCTTCTCGCACCGGATCCTAAACTTAACTTGCCTTTGCAGAAACCTCTCAATTTTAGGATTTAGAGGTCTTGGGCAGCGGTCCCTCTTTACGCTTGCGATGAGACATAAATTACACAAGCAGGAATTAGGGACCACGAAGAGGATCTGGAGGTGATCCCATATGACAGCTTACGTATTTATACATGACTTGGTGGTTGAGAAGGCCTACCTGGCATGGCAGCGAAATGCGTTCTCACGATCTTACAAGGGAACGCCCTTTCACCCGCCCTTCCAGCCCCAAATCCCAAAGCCCAAACCCTAAGTCCTTAAAAGCTCCAAGTCTGAGCCCTAATTCCAAAACCCCCAACCATTCCATGGGGGTAGCGTTTGATAGGGATGATCCTTTGTGACGATTTGCGCTGGCGTTTAGTGTACAGGAGTTAAGCGTTCCCGGTTCTCCGCAGGATCAAGAAGTTCCGGGAACATCCTCTAGACTTTCAAATTGTGTTGAGTCACACAATTTTGAACACCAAAGATCCAAGCATCGTAAGGCATGTACAAGAGCCTGAATGACTGCTGAATGACTGCACCTTGCTGGCTTTTTGATCCTTAACCCCAAGTACTGGGGCCCCTGAACTCTAGACTCCAAATTCTGAATCCTAAGCACCCACAACATCCGCAAGTTCCATTCCAACACCCCCAAAACCAAACCCCAAAACAGCCAAGCAGTAAACACCAAGAAACGAAGCCTGAAAACATCAGACCCTAACCCAAAGCCTGACCCGCGAAACCCTAAACCCTAAACCCTAAACCCTAAAACCCTAAACCCTAAACCCTAAAACCCTAAGCCAAGCTAGCCTGACCAGGAGCCTCCAAATGCGCCGCGGGGTGGTTTCAGGACTTCAAGGGCTACTGGTTCCTTGGTGGGCAGAAGGGTTTAGAGGTTTAGGGTTTAGGGGCTTAGGGTTTAGGGTTTATTACTTTGGGGGTGTCCCAAAATTAGGGGTACCATTTTGGGGGGTTCTGAGGGAATCTAGGGGTTCTATAAGGGTTATACAGGGTTTAGGGTCTAGGGGTTTCCCAAAATTAGGGGTTCCATTTTGGGGGTCCCCATAAAAATGATTACACCATTTTGGTGTCTAGATTGGAATTCCCCCCTATTCATGGAAACTACTATTTAGGGTTTGGTGTTTAGGGCTGTCAATTACTTATACGTGAACTCGAAATTAACCCAAGCACACAAAAAGTAGGACCCTGTAATTCTCATGTGGGCCATAGTCTAAACTCCTTGTATCCCCCTTAATAACCCCTAAAGTACTCCCCTATATGATCCCTATATAACCCCTCTTTAAGGAGTTTAAATTAATTCTTCATGTGATTACAACCGGGTCCTCATTTTAAGGGCTTGCTGATAAGGAATCTAAATTTAGTTACCGTGATAATTAAGTCCCTTAAGTCCTTACATTCCACCAGTTTCCATTTAATTTTCCATTCTCTTTTCCATTTGATTCTCCATCATAGGGGGATAGTATCCCTAAACCCTTTAAGTTCCTGAACAGCAAACCAGTTAATTAGGTTAGGATTGCCATCAAGTATAGTTTCTATCTCGGAGCTGCATGCTTGACGCTAAACCCTAAACCCTAGGGTTTGGGGTTGTTGTCTAGGTCATGCAAGGATTGTAAGCAAAGTCACCTACCTTGGGCCTGCTAGATTCCAAGCATGCGCTCTCACGGCTATATATTGAGTTGCTGTTGAGGAGCTTAAGTTAAGTTACTATAACAAGGAAATCCAATTATTGCTATCATATAGCCATATTATGTTAATTCAAGCTCCTCAACAGCAAGCCGGTACAGGGGCTGATAGGGTTGTTGGTTTGCTTTGAGGATCAGGATTTGAAGGTTTGGGCTTTCGGGATCTCTGTTCAGTGTTTTGTGGAGGTAGCGTTGTATTCATCTCCCCCAAAGAGTAAAGCCCTGCACTTCCTCACGTAATCACAAACATTCCTTTATGATCTAGTGGTATATAATATATTCGGGGTACTTTGTTGGTGAGCTGGGTTATTAATGACTAGAGGCAAATGACTATTCAGCATGTTTCTGGCGGCCCTTGATGCAACTGCAGTACCCCAACCGTGTGAGCTGGGTATGGAACACTGCCAAGGACTGGGTTTAGGTTTTAGGGTCCCTGGAATATGACCCCCCAAGTACTAAGGGAGATGTAGGGGTCATAGAGGGGTTATCTAGAGCAGAGATATAAGGGCTATATCCGTAGAAACTTGGGGAATTGGGAATCAACAGTTCTGAGAGCACAGACAGCTTGACAACTGCACCGAGGTTTTCACCAAATAATAGAATTCCCCTAAGGGAAGTATAGGGTTTAGGGTTTAGGTTGGGTACCGCCCCCATCCTGTAAGAGTCCATATAAGGGGTCATAGTCAGGGCTATATATGACTATATTAAAGATATAAGCCAACTTTTACAGAGTAGGGGCCGCACCTAAAGAATGCCCTAAGCTACTTTTCGTATGAAGACCAATGCATGACCTTAGTATACTGTATCAGTAATATTATAGTCTCCAACTTATAAGGTACCTAGGTTCATGCAGGATGTCTAGTATCTACCGCCGCTTGAAAAAGGATTCTCTTAGATTTGGATTCAACAAAGAGTGGTACTACATCCGCTTTGTCCCGCCAAACTGAGGCAAGAAACTATCAAATAAGTCTCTACAAACCCTATTGCTACTACTCTAAATGGCCCAACTGCCTAGGTTCCTTGTATGTCTATGGCATAGGGTACCTCAAAATGATACGTCAATAAGATTGGGAACTACTTATGCTCCTGCAATACATCGATTCTGGGATCGTTGTCCATGCCGCTTGAGCATGGCTTCTGACAAAGACTACGCTGCGCAAACCGGTATTTTCGAGTAAGAACACAGACCAAGAAAAGGGAAACCGCCAACAAAAGAAAAGTTGCTGTTGCAGCGTCTTAGCATGGTAGAATCTAGCATAGTTTAACAATATAACACAAGATGTGCTGACGAAATATGGCGTAGTACATAAACTAGATATTGTTACCATGTCATCTAAGATAACCAGCAGAATGTCGTCGGACTTATTTAATATAACCTGTTAAAGTCTACTATAATGTAGAAGAAAAGAGGAAGAACTTTGTGATGTGCACCGCCACGTTGTTGACAGCATGTAATGCGTTGCATACATTCCTTTCCCTTTCTTGCTTCAAGACTCCTGGGCTGCCAAGCGCACCTCAGCTGCTCACCAAATCACAACCCCCCGGTAAGCGAAAGGGTTGAGGGTTTGAGGTCTAGGGAATCTCCACAAGACTGGCCACCGACCAGAAAGGTGTTGAAGGAGTTCCATGCCTCCTTTTAAGTAAGATAAGATATACTTTGTTAGCACAAGTTATTCTACACGATAACCTTTGATCTATCAAATAATGTAGCAGTACTATGTAGTATGCTACAGCATCCTGGAGAGGGTACCGCATATCCCTAACCGAGGGTACAGTATTTCCCTAACCTAACTCGTCAATCCCAAAAGGGCCCTATTGAAGCCTAGGTTCCACGAGACCGCCAAGGGTTGCGGCAGTGGAAAAGGATTTCGGAAGTGGGGCGCAGGCATGCGGTTTGGGGGTTTGGGGGGCTTGGGCATTGGTGCTTTGAGGTTTACAGGCTAAGGGTTTAAGGGTTTTCGGGTTTAGGGTTGAGGGTTTTTTGTATATCTGCCCCACGTTTCTCTTACTCAAGGTGGGCTATTTAGGCCGAGATGTGCACACAGCTGGCAGCCTCAAGGAGTCCTTCGTAAAAAGGACTCCCAGGGGGAATGTAGGGATAATGGAAAATGAAATGGAAGCTACTACAGGGTTTAAGGTCTGGGGTTTGGGTTTTGAGAAAGCCTAGGGTTACATAGGGTTCATAGAGGAATAATGGAAAACAAAACGGAAGCTATCAAAGTGTTTACGGTTTGGGGTTTAGGGCTTCAGGGAGTAGAAGGTGCGACTACTGTACTCGTTCTCTGTGCAAGCAGTGGCAGAGCAGATCGGTTTGTGCAAGATGTCAGCGGTTATGTGCTCGGAGATGCCCCTTGGTCGAACAACTCTCAAGAGGCAGGTCTAGCTCCGGTACCTATGCACTGCAAAACCAGAACCGCGAACCTTACATTGCAGAGAAACTAAACTTGGCCAAGTTTCCAAGTCTTCTCACGTGAGAGGTTTGCAGCACATTAGCCCAGCCTAGTGGCAGGTTATGGAGACAAAAGACAGGGCCCCCAATTTTGAGGAACGTCAAGCCCTGGACCCAATGCAATGTATTATTTCTTGCAAAATCCATAAAAAGCCTTTGAAACGGTTTCTTACATTACCCATGTAAGTTCTGAAGCGGTTGAAATGCGGCCAGTAAATCTCTGAATGCTGCGGGGCTGCATAGCTCGAAGCTTTGAACATAGAGCCTTACTCTTGCAATGGTGGTGTTGGTGGTACTAGCAACGAGGAGCAGAAGCAAGAGCAGCAGCGATATGAAGATGGAGAAGGCATTTTAGATAGCAACAAGCATGACAATGATGGAGGTATTCTGTATGGCGACTGACGTTTCAAAACCAAGCGCCTGGAATTTTTGGGAGAAACCCCGGACCCTCAACCCTTGCCCGCGCACAGGCCTTAGAGGTTTAAACCCTAGACCCCAATAAGCTTTAGATCTTATATCCAAACCCTCCCCTTCCCTTCCCCTTCACCCTAGACCCTAAACCCCCCAACCCTCCAAACCCCAAAACCCCAACCCACAAACCCCCCAATCCTAAACCCTAGCTGTCAACATCCACCGGCACAGGGAAGGTGGGGGCTTACTGCTGTCAGCCCGACAAGCCCGAGTCCACTCTCCCTTTGTGCAAGGCCAGGGCCGGCGAGCAGGGCATATAAATAACGGCTACATACAGATATACAGGGGGAGTTATTGTTGTAGGTGTGTGTTTTTTTTTGATGTATGAGAACCTTGTAGGGTTTCGGATTAGGCTTTCGGGTTAGGAGTGTAGCGTCTAGGCTTTAGGGTGTAAGGTGTGGGGTTTCAGACACATCCACAGTTCAGCGTTTAGGGTTTAGGGGTTCAGGGTTTTAGGGGTTTGGGGTGTTGGTCTTTGGGTTAAGGGATTAGGGGTTTGGGGTTTAATTCCAGGGTTCAGGGTTAGGCACATGAACGTCCGAGTCAGCCAAATGTTGCACAGAAACCCTGGCAGGCTTATTGCTCACATGAAATGACTGTTGACGAATTTCTGCAACCTGTCAACAAAACTGTGCACAGCTGTGAACGAATCTGCAGATGCTGTCCCGCAAGCTGAAACTGGCTTGAAGTCTTTGTTTGAGATAGCCAGGCAAGACTTGTGGGGTGGCCCCCTAGAGTCGTTCGCAGAAGTTGTGAATCTTCCGTGCGTGACAATAATCCAGTTTCAGCTTTGCAAGTCCCACTACCATGACTCACACCGGTCCACATCGAATGAGTTGCTATGTCGATTGCCTTTCACATGTTTCCCCAAACTTGGAAGCCCTATCAGGCACATGTGTTTGACAAGCACTAAGCATCGTTTGCCAGTGTTCGGGAAAGGCGCAGGTGTTCGACAACACAAAGGTCTCTCCAAGACAGATACGGAACAACGTAAAAGAACACCCAGAACAGATAAACGACGAGTATTACATAAACACGGCGGCCACTAAAAGACCTGCAGGCCCTTAGCAACTTCATGACCTGGGAATGATGGTAACAATATACTAATGTCATGCATGGTTTTGAGTATCAACAGTACAGAATTTGCAATTACTGATGCCATCGTGCCTGATCACCCAAGAGCAAAAAGGGCTCAGTGGACACGCACCTGGGTGGGAAGTGCGATGATAGCAACAACATGCAGAAATTCGGGAAAGCAGTCCAGAAGCAAAAGACGGCATTGTACTTTAGTATGTTGTAATGTTGTTGAAGCTCTGGCCCCGGTTTGGGTTCCCTCCATGAGTTTATATCAGTAAGCCTTTTTGGGAATCCCTTGACCAAGGCCCTGGATTATTCCAGCGTTCAGGGCCTGCAGTAGACGTGAAAACCCGTAAGCCCTAAAGCCTAAAGCCTAAACCCTAAACCTTAATCCCCAAGTTATAAGGTGCTTGGTGTCCTGCTGGATGTTTAGCATCAGCCCTACTGTTGATACTAGAAATCCTGCATGACCTTAGTATGCTGCAGTACCATTATTCCCAAGGTTTGGGGTACCTGGGGTCACGCCGGAGTTTTAACATCAACCCTATTTCTACACTATGAGGTCTTCTCAGAGGGTCAGGGGGACTGAGTACGTATACTGATGATCCCCCTGAGCATAATCGTATCTCCAGCTATTCCCTTTACGAACCTACTTTCTAAGCCAACCCCTCATCATAGATCCTACAGCCTAGCTAAGCATGGTAGGTGCCACTTTCTTTCCATTCCTTTGCTCCCAAAAACCTGAACCCTAAATCCGAAATCTGAAGCCCGAAACCCTAAACCCTAAGCCACCCCCCACCCTCAAGCCTAAACCACTAAACCCAATCTCTAAACCCTAAACCCTAAACCCCTAAACCCTAAAAGCTCTAAACCCTAAACCCTNNAACCCTAAACCCGAAACCCGGCAAGTGTCACCTCGCGGAGGGTGGTCGCCTCCAGAAAGTGGTCGGCACGGACCATTGGCAGTGCGATACCTTCAGCAACAGGGCTAAAACGCGTTTTAGGGTTTTAGGGTTTA
>CAJNIZ010046976.1:15103-28309 GCA_905231905.1 Symbiodinium pilosum | reverse complement strand
CGGGGTTTTTTATCATCCCTCATGTTTATGTAGGATGCTTTCAGGGTGGAGCGGAAGGTAGGAAATGACCAGCCCCATGTCAGGGTTTAGGATTTACGGTTTAGGGTCAATATCAGTGTAGTAAGAGCCCTAAATCCCAGAAGAAGCTACATTCCACATTCCAATCTTTGCCGGCACCTTTTACCAAGTCAAACAGGTCCTTGCAGGGGTAATGTAGGTGCCTAAAGAATGAAAAGTAGTTCTTTGGTTTCAGTCATTTACTGGCTCTTGGTGGGGAATCAGAGAGTATGATCCCTACATAATCCCTATATGATGCGTTCCCTGTTTCCCTACTAAGAACCAGCAAGTTTATTTGTACAATAAACCTTTAACAAGGATCATAAGGGAATAGCACCGGTAATCATCTAAGCTTTTACATGGCATGGGCCATCTTTGAGATTTGGATGTCGGTTAGTTATGCCCGAACTTTGGTTTCCCCTAAACCCTAAACCCTAACCCCCAAGCCTCAGCCAACCTAAGGCCTATAACAAGGGTTTGGGGTTGCTGTTCAAAGCTAAGGTTTAGGGGTTTAGGGTTTAGGTAATCAACCCTTTTAGACACAAAAACTGAGAGGTCTTCAACAATTTCCCACATACGATGCTTAGTAGGGACCCAATATCCTGTAACAATCTCCATAGTCCCCGTGGGTCCCTGAGGGACCCAAATGTACTAGCCTCGTTTTCATAAACGGTGTGATAATGATGAAAACTCCCTGCCGAAAGAAAACCCTCAGATTGAGGAATTTTCATTTGGCTTCAATTGCGAACCTATGGTTTGATTGATATACGCTATCTGCGCATGTTGGGCGGTCCGAGGGTTCACTTTACTTTGAGGTGATAATCATAAAATCCCCGGCCTAAAACTCGCAAATTTCATTGTCGCAATTGAAGTCAAATTGAATTCCTCTCCTGCTCTTCCGTCCCCTACTCCTACTCTTACTCTTCTTGCTCCCATGCCTCCTTGAAGTACTCCTCTCACCGCTACCATACCTACAACTGCCCATCTGAGGGCAGCAAGTAGGCAAGTGAAACACCGAACACCTGTAAAATAGTCAAAGAACCCTAAACCCCAAACCCAAGGCTGATGTTCTGCATACCTTGTAGGTTAACGTCATCCCCACACTCCTGATGAAAACAGAAATGTCGTATGCCTTAGAAAGCCCCAACCCCACAATGGCTAACGTTGAATGGTTGAGGGTTTAAGGCTTAGGGAGAATTATCTATACCTAAATGCAAAAAGTATGTAGAACAATAGCCCTGAAACAGCCAAAAGGCTATAATTCTACATGCTGTATATGGGTCCAGGTACCCCAGAAGTTTTCAAGTTATCCGTTCAAATACGAAGAAGTAAGAAGGCCAGTGTCCCATACCTCCGGCGGCCAGCGCTAAGCGGATACGGCACAGCACCGGCCAGCCCAATGTCCGTGGGCTTGCATCAGGGTTTAGGGCTTAGGGTTTAGGGTTCAGGAGTCAGGGTTTAGTTAGGGCTTGTGTTGAGGGTTTGGGCTTTGGAACTTAAAGTTTAGGATTTGGGATTGCGGAACCCTAAACCCTGAACCTTATGGGTTCGGCTCTTTGGGGGTTGAGGAAGCCAGGGCATCTTGCTTCTAGATGCCTATGTAGAGATGCCTATGTAGATATGGCATGGGCGCAGGTAGAGATATCTGGGGCGTCTAGAGGGACATATAGGGATATTGGCATTGGATCCAGGGCCACTGGCCTAGTGGGGTAGGTTTGCAGAGTTTAGGGCGTGGGGTTTGGGTGCTTAGGAGTAAGAGTTTGAGTCTACGTTATTGTCCCTAAACCCTAAAACCTGCGGGTCGAGACTCAAGTGCTGAGATAGGATTTCGTAGCGGTATAGAGCCTGGTCGTTCTGTAAAGGTATAGTGAGCTTCTTGTTGCGGGTTATCCGGTTTCGGGGGTTATGTGGTTGAAGATACGATGTTACAGCATATTTGACACAGCATGTGCTGGAGAGTAGGAGAATTTTGAGAACCTCGGCGCTTAGGAGCCAAATTCAGTTTGGGGATCGGGGTTACCAAAATATTCTTACTTATTGCTTGCGCCTCGTATGAGCACCTTTTCGTCTAATCAAACTCGAATTAAAGGTCGAAGTAAAATCTAGTTAGAATCATTTGAAATCCAGTTAGAACCCAGTACACCGACTTAAAATCAATTCAAACCCAATTAAAAGCTGTTTACACCTAGATAAGACCAAATTAAAACAAATTGAATCCAATGAAAACCTAAGTTACCATCTGGCCAAAATCAGTTGAAATCTAGTGGAAGTGCAGATAGAAGCAGTTGAAATCTAATGAACAGCTGGTTCAAATCCAATCACACCCTGATTGAAACGTATCTAAAACCCATTGAAATTCCGTTAAAATCGAGAAAGGACTGATTTAAAACGGTAATACACCCAATTAAAACCTACTTAAAACAGCCTACTTGCAACGAATAAAGCAATGCAGCAATATAGTTAAATCTGATGTAAGGTCCTTCATAGAAGACTATAGATCGAAAAAAACCCTAAATCCTAAATCCTACGCCCGTAAACCAAAAACCCAGGAAGTCATGGGACCCAGGTGTTCCTTTTGATTCCTTGTTATAACTGTTTCGGCTTAGTGGGCCCCCCGAATGATCTTAGAACCGCCTGAGTTCATGATTCAGTGGCCTTTAAAGTTTATATTGCTCTTTTAAAAGTGTACTTCTGGAGCTTAGGCCCATGGATTTAAGATTGAACTATTTTTATATATTCTTTCAACTGTTGGCTTGGAAAAACTGCGGGACGTCCAACAATGACCCAGTAAACCCATTTGGGAGCTGTCCCTTGCAAGGTCTAAGCGGTGTAGGGTTTAGGGAAGTTCAGGGTTTAGGGTCTGGGGTTTAGGGAAGCTTAGGGAAGTTTAGGGTTAGGGTTTAGGGTTTGGAGAAGTTCGTGAAAAGGCCACAGACAATGGCCAGGCGACGGTCATTAGACCGGTTTGTGGAGCTTCCGAAATCGCAGGAAACTCCTGTTTCTGAATGAGCCGCTGCGCTGTTTAGGGATTAGGGTTTAGGGTTTAGGGATGAGGGATTAGGGTTTAGGGATTAGGGTTTAGGGTTTAGGGTTTAAGGTTTAGGGTCTAGGAGTGCTAGCCTAAACTCTGAACCCTCCAAACCCTACAGTCCCCCTTAAAGTAGATAGAATATGGCTTCGGGTATGATGTAATAAGAAGATCCCCATATACCCCATAGTCTATCCCAGACCCTCCCTGTATGGCTTGTTGCAGGATTCTTGGAGGAAAAGACGCACTAAAGCCCCTAAAGTGCGTAGAAATTCCCGTTTAGGTAGGAAGCCTAGGCCCTAAACTCTAAACTCTCAACCCAAGGGTTAGGGCTAAGGGTAATGTGTAGGGTGTTTGGGGTTTATGCCTCAGGGCTTTAAAAGTAAGGTTTTAGGGTTTGGGGCCCTAAGCCCTAAACCCTAAACCCTAAACGTTTGGGGTTTGGGGTTCAGGGGGCTCAGGGGGCTCAGGGCCAATGAAAGCCTCCGAGCGGTCCATGTGCCAAAACATGTAGACCGGCTCCTGAAGCCTAATGGAACCTCCTTACACATTGCGGCTTATTGCTACGGATATCAAAATCTAATACACCCTCAACCCTAAACCCTAAAACTAGTTTTGATGGTAGACTGACCCTGATAGCCTAAACCCTGAACCCTAAACCCCTCATACCGACCTCCTTGCACAGCCTTAGGGTTTAGGGGGTTTAGGGTTTAGGGTTTAGGTAGTTAACAGAGCCCTGCAACCTGCAGAGGTTGGGTTCTGGGCCAGGAGAACCCACTCCCTAAAGCCTCGCCCCTTCAGCCCAGCCCATGAACAACTCCCAAAGCCCGAAATGCCATAACCTGCAATCCATACACGCCATAATCTCTAGGAGCCACCGCCCCCAAACTCCATATCCCTCGACCCGGCCCTTCAACTAAACCCTATAAGTCCTTTGCTGTAAACCCCAAACCTCAAGAACAACCGTTCGCCTCCCCAAATTATCGCAATGGCAGGCAGGTGAATCAAGAAAAGCATAATGTTATCTGGAATAGTAACTATGGAGGGATCTAGATTCACTGACTTCAGTGTTTGTTTACCTGGTGGCATTGGCATCCAGAAAAGTCAAAGTGTACGCGGTGATTCGCGCAGATGGCCGCAGATCAGGTCGTGAATAACAGCCGCACGCATTAAGGAAGCCCCAACTATGGCCGCAAACCCCGGACCCTAGACCCCAAATCCCAGACCCTAAACCCTAAACCCTAAACCTTAAACCCCAGACCCCAAACCCTAAACCCTAAACCTTAAACCGTAGACGCCGAACCCTAAACCTTAAACCCCAGACCCTAAACCCAAAATGGGGAGTCGAGATGGGATCTTAGGCAGCCCCAAGGGGGCCGTGGGGGAGGTCTTAAGGAGCTGATTCTGGGTTATATTGGGGTTATATTGGGGTTATATTAGGGTTATATTAGGTTTAGGGTTTAGGGTTTAGGGTTAGGGTTACATTAGTTTTTTTTAGGGTTCTATAGGTTTTATATAGGATAATGGAAAAAAGAAAATGGAAAGTACCAGTTAGGGTTTAGGGTTTAAGGGGTCTCTACTACCACCCCTTTGGGTTGACCCTGAACTATCAGAGTTAAGGACGTTCAGAGGATACCTTGGTCTTAGGGTTTAGGGTGTAGGGTTTGGGGTTTAGGGTTTGGGGTTTGGGGTTTAGGGTCTTAGGGTTTAGGGTTTTAGGGGGTTATAGCCCCCCTTAAGTAGATAGAATATGGCTTTGGGTATGTTATAATAAGATCCTCATATACCCCATATTCTATCTACTTAAGGAGAGCTATATAGAGGTAGTTCGGGAATCCATACGCTCAGGATGCGGAAGCTAGGATCTTGAAGGTCTCAGTTTTGTCTTTAGTGGTTTTGCTCGAGGCCGTATGGATTTAGGGTTATAGTAGGTGGTTCGGGTTGTCTCGGGATTACGATATGTGTTGTAGGGCTTGGTTTTGCTACGAATTTGGGTTGCTTTTTTTACAACCCTAAACCCTAAACCGCATGGCTTCATGCTACAGACAGCGTTGCGCAACATGACGCCAAACTCATTACATCAGACCCGGTCTGCATCGGAGACGACATGGTAGCTTGCAAAGACGAAGGGGCGCCCTACAACACCATGGCTTCAGGGTTATTTAAGGTTTATAGGGTTTAGGGTAGGGATAAAACTGCCAGAACAGCAAGCGGGCCCCCTCCAACAACCGTCGAAGCTTCTTGTCGCAAATGATTTGTATTGCCATCTGAAAATGGACTGCGCAGGACTTCCAGAACCCCTGAAAGTACCCGAAACTAAGCTAAAGTCCCTGATCCTCATTTGAGCTATAATCTAAACTCCTAGTATGCCCCTTAATATCCTCTATAGTAATTCCCTGTATAATCCCCCATATATTCCTTTTTCAGGACTTTAGACTATAGGTACATATGAGGTTTGAAGTTTATGGACTCTTCCTGACTTGCTTAAAGTGGTCTTGGAAGTACTGGAGGGAAAAGCAAATTCAGACTGCATAATGCTCAGAGCGCGTTCTCCTTCGTAAAGGCCTTCAGTGACTCGGCTGCTCGGGAGCACTTGAAAACTCATGGGTTTAGGCTGTAGGGCTAGGCGTTACTTACTTCTGGGTCACCCCAAATACCTGACATCCTAAACCCTAACCCTAAATCCCTCACCATGACCCCGGAATCCTAAACCCTATCCCTCAATCCTACATCCTAAGCCCTAATTACGTCAGAAGCCAGAAATTGAAGCAAGATTCTTTGTCAGATGCAATGTTTTGTTGTCTTACTTTCCGGCCCACCTTGAACTTTCTACCGGCCCGCAAGCAGACGACTTAAGAGCTTTCAAGGAAAAGGGTTTGGGGTTTATGGTTTTGCGGCCCAAGGGTTAGGGCTTCGGATATAGCCTTTTTGGGCTTCACGGTGTTCAGGATTCGGTTCCCTCTCTGAGGGGTGCTGGATCCCCTAACCCCAAACCCTAAACCCTAAACCCTAGACCCTTAACCCTAGACCCACCCAGAAAACTTTAACGCAAGACATCTCCAGAGTTCAAGGTTTTAGCGTTTAGGTTGGGTGGACCCCCATCCTGTCACAATGGTATACTAGGAATAGAAGAGGACCCTACGATAACCACCATTATCCCTTGTAGTAACTATTGCTGGATGGGGGTCCACCTAGGGCTTAAGGTTTGTAGGGCTTTTGGATTGAATTGGACGTTTCAGCTAAGCACGTCAATTTCTCGAGCTACATGGCTACATTCCCGTTTTTCGAAAGCAAATGAACTATAGTCCAGTCCACACTCCAACTATGCGCCTCAACAAGACTCGCAAGCGTGGGCAGGTTCGCAAGCCTGTACCTGAAGTACGTACCCTCAAGCCCAAAGCCGCAGGAACCCAAAAGCCTAAACTCTAAACTGCTGGCCCATGTGCCAGAAACCTGGTCACAGATACCCTCCCCCAGTTTATCATGGAAATCCGTAAGGGCTTTACAGCTTTCTGGGCAAGTTTGGGTAAGGATAACATCTCGCACCCAAATCGTCACACCATAATTTTACCACCTATTCTGTCATCCTCCGCTTTGCCTTATGGCCTCCAAGCCCTTACACTTATGTGAGCTATAGTCTAAACTCCTGGTATTTCCCTTAATAACCCCCTATAATAATCCCCTATATAATCCCTATATAACTCCTCTTTAAGGAGTTTAGACTATAGTACATGTGGTTTAAGCTTATGGTTTGGGGCTTAAGCCTGTGCAGTCCGCTGCACTTGCAATTTCCTGCGTGACCAACACTGCAACCGTGCATCCTCAATCCTAGAATCAAACACCAATCCACTCTTGGGCAACCTTACTATGATTCTAAGATCACCCTCAAAACAGCGTTCCTGTTCTATTTTGAGTCACGGAGATATTTTTAGTTCATGCTACAACAGGTAGGACAATACAGCTGAAACTGAAACTCTGCTCGCCAGATGTCAGAACCTAAGGTGACGCAGGAATTCGTGCCCATCGTAGTGCTACTTACACAACGACTTGCTCACGTCTTGGATGGTTTCATTTCTTCTTTTTGCAACTGCTCGTCTTTGGCTTCAATGCCCGACGCCCTGGACACCACGCCCCGACCACCGACCACCATACGCAAAAACACTCCGCTTCGCAGCTTCCTGCAATTCAGAAGAGATTCTTCTTATGTAAAGTAGGAACAATCGTATCTGCATTGAACTCACTACGCAAAACCCTAACCCCAAACCCTACCTCTTCCTATGAAACATCCATTTTTCCATCTGGTTTTCCATCGTGGTAGCCTAGATATACCTAAGCTCTATATAACATACCCTATGTAGCCCTGGCCCTGTAGACTCCGTATGTAACCCTCTGTCGTCCCTGGATAGCTCCTGTAAAGGCCCTAACTTTCAATTAGGGGACCAAGCCTGTCGCACGCCGCAGCGACTTGGCATGATCGAAGACACGGCTTTCCGCCATATCTGAACATGGTTCGGCTACTACAGGGGCCTAAATAGTTACCAATATCATTTTGAGGTCCATTTGAGGCACCATATACTACAACTATACAAGGAACATGGAACCATAATACTGGTAATTATTTAGGCCCCTATACCAGGGATGTTGGAGTTCGGCTATTCAGATTTCAGGGCAGAAGCCTTGACCCAGGGTTGTTGAGTCTTAGGAGTTGGGTTGAAGAGTAAACCCTGAACCCCTAAACCCTAAATCCCAAACCCTTAAACCCTAAACCCCTAACCCCTAAACCCTAAACCCCCCAAACCCTAGGGGGTTTAGGATGGCAGGCTTCGGAATGAGTGTTTTGCGTTGAGGATGTAGGGACCAGGGCTTTCAAATGATCGCATACGTCGAGGCTTGGAGCTTAGGATGTAGGTTTCAATAGGGTTTAGCGCAAAAGTGTGAAAAAGATATGCATGTAGAAAAAGACATGCGGAACAGGAGCTGAATTGCGCACGCAGGGCTTCTAGGTGTTACACCTGATTGACAACTTGGCTGATGCTACCCATGGCCTCCAAACTTCCACAAACCGCTAGGTGAGAAACACACCTTGAATGACAACTCGGAAGCTTCGCATAGTTCCTACTTGTATAGAATTTACGCCAACCAACACTTCAATTTTACCAGCCTCCTATATTGGATGTGCTCTGGTTTTGACTTCCCACTTAGGCGCTCGATTTGGCCTGCAAAATGGGTATTTCACGATCAAGGGCCCGTAGGGATCCCAATACGTCGTGTGGGTTTCACGAAAAAGGTTCAAGTTTTAGGGCTTACGGTTTCAGAAAAGGGCTCTTCTTTGGCGAGTCCGTGTAATAAGGATCGTCGTCTATAAGGGGCTATATCAGGGCCTCATTGTTAAAAACTACCGCATGGAGATTGCGAGGGGGCGGGAGGGTTCCGCATTCCCTCCTACACCCTAAACCCGAAACTCTAAACCCTGAAGCCTAAACCCAAAACCCTAAACCCTCAAGCCTAAACCCGAAACCCTAAAGCCTAAACCCCAATCGGAAGCTACAAAGCTGCTTCGGAGCCCCTGTACTACATGGAAAAACATGCACCCTTGAACACAAGTTAGGGTTGAGGGTTTACCCTTAGCATCAAAACCACCTAAAAACCTTATATAGTATGGTCTTTGGGCCCAAATTCCTTCAAATATGAATCCTTAGATGCTTAGGGTTAGGGTTTTGGGCCACGTTAGGGCCCAAAACCTTACCCAAAACAGTGCAGAACTATATTGACTCCTCGCAATGCCACCCGTCATCCCGAAAATCTGAGCGAAATCCACGAACCCAATCCCCAAGTACTTAAGCCCTGAACTCCAAACCCTAAACCCTAAACACTAAATCCTAAACCCTAAATCCTAAACTCTAAATCCTAAACCCTAAATCCTAAACCCTAAACCCTGAATCCTAAACCCTAACTTCTGACACCTCAAGCCTAATCCCTAAATCCTGAGCCCTGTAGTCTGCAAAAAGTGCGGTGCCTCAACTTTAAAGAATTTTGGAACCTTAGAGTCGGCGGAAGAGTTTCGGTTTCAGGGTTTAGGGTGTAGAGCTTAGGGTTTAGGGTTTAAAGCGTAGCGTTTGGGATTTAGGCGTCAATGTTTAGGGCTTAAGGTTTCGAGGTTTAAAATTTAAGGTCTAGGTTCTCAGAGCTCAAGGCTTAGGGGTTGGGAATCTGATTGGGACCCTCCCCCCAAAAAATCCATGTTTATAGCTGTGTGTTGCGGGGCTTATACTAAGCAAACAGCAAGACTTGCCGCCTTGACATCCCTAGCTTGCGGTTGAGGACCATGTAGGATAGAGGGCTTAGGATTTCGGATTCACGATGCAGGGGTTAAGGAGTTAAGCTTAACCCTACCTAGAGGACCAATGATACACAAATTTGTGTCCCTGAGTTTTGTCCGCTACATATTGAGGAAATGCGCGCGATTTCGGAAAAAGCGTGCGTTCCGAAATGCGTGCCGCAGAAACAGGGCACTTTTCAAAATTGCGCCCGAGTTGCGGAAAATTGCGCCCGAGTTGCGCAAAATTGCGCGCGAGTTGCGGATCTAATTTCTGTCCGTTTTCCATTTCCAGCCCGAAACGCTTTAGCCAAACAAAAACCGTCCGAACAAAAAAATAAACGCCCGATTCGCACAAAGTCTTGGGGACACAAATTTGTGTCCGAATTGGTCCTCTAGGTAAACCCTCAACACGTAAACCCTAAACCCTAAACCCCTAAACCCTAAACCCCTAAACCCTAAACCCTAAACCCCTAAACCCTAAACCCCTAAACCCTAAACCCTAAATCCTACTTAAGGTGTTCAGGGCTCAACCCGCGGTTCAGGGATCCGGGTCCAGGAAGGGCATCAGCTCTAAACCCTAAAGGATCTGAACCGAGGAGGGTGTTGGATGGTTCAATTTGGGGTTTAGGGTTTAGGGTTTAGGGGTTCTCCTAAATCCTAGAGCTTAAACCCTAAATCCTAAACCCCAAGCCCTGAATCCTAAATCCTAAAACCTAATTCCTAAACCCAAGGGTGCCTGCAATAAGGATCATAATATACTGGGGTCTGTAACAGAAGCCGCAACTTGTATAAGCACCCTATCGGAAGTTTCCATACCTGGGGTTCCATACTATTACCCCAAAAGACGGGGTGTCGTACCATCACCCCTACCATCCCCCCCCCAACCCACCCACCCACCCCCCAACACTCAGAATAGGTCAGCGATCAGCCTTTTTCTGGCCACAGTTTCCTGGTTAGTGGCAGCTATTAAGGAGGCCGGCCTCGAGGGGTTCTCTCTTCACCAACAACCAGGGCTAAACAATTCTAAACTTCATTAGAGGGACGCAAAAGGAAGCCCAAGAAGGTGAAAGTTCTTCTATCGGCTAAGTAAGGGCTTAGGGTTTAGGGTGATGCGCAAATTCCCCAGCATTGATCAAGAAGGTTGGTTGCAAAGATTCTGACCCCAGAAAGAATCTTTGCTAGCAGCTTCAAGTAGCAATGCCTAAGCTGGCACCAAAAGCGATTCAGATCACAACTACATAGGGATGATGGCGTGCCTACTTATTCAGGCTCCTGCATGCTAAATGTCAAAGTACCCAAATGAGAGGGATTTTGTCCCACATTCTACGAAGTGATGGGCGTTGTTACCGCCACCTTGTTACCCAGACCGATGTTTGGGGTAAACTTTTAACCGGAAAATCATGAACCCCTAAACTTTAAACCCCTCAACTCCAAGCCCCAAATCTTTGAAACCTGAAAATAGTCAGGAGGCTCCACGGCGGCTCTTTTGGGCCCCATGGACCGATCCTGGCTTCTAAGGTTTAGGTTTCATAAGCGCGGTTTCGGTTGTAGGGTTAAAAGTTTAGGGTGGTGGTTTTTGGAAATGATATGTCTTCTTTTGTTATGGCATATCCTATGCCCTAAGCCCTCAGTCTCCGTAGGGTCTGGGGAAGGTTTTCCACCTGTAGAGTAAGCTTGGCTTTTGGTTCAGGACGTCCTCAAACATTATGGCCATAGAAGGATACATGAGCCATTGTCTAAACTCCAAGTATCCCCCTTAATAACCCTTCTATCAGTCCCTATATAATTCCCTATATAACCACCCTTCAAGGAGTTTAGACTATGGCTCACATGGGACTTATATACGTAATTTTCGGATCGTGAAACAGCCTATAGGTCCAAGCGCCCAGGGTAAACAAACGAAGCCGTAGACAGGAGTAGGTGTACATAGCCCACTGTAACTAAGCCCTCTGCACAGGCAGCTCGTCTCTTGACAGTGTGTCCATGCGCGGGTGTCTCTGGCTTTGACGTTGCTTTGTGCGCAGGGCAACTCATGGCCAGAGACACTCGGGCAGCACTGCTGGGGTCGCCCAGGGTAAACAAACGAAGCCGTAGGCAGGAGTAGGTGTACATAGCCGACTGTAGCTAAGCCCTCTGGGCAGGCAGCTCGCCCTTCGCTGGAAAAAATAGGTCCAAGGACCTAAATAGTAGAGACTTAAGCCCACAGTCCCCCCGCGCGAAACTAAGTATTTAAGATCTTCAGTTTAGGGATTAGAGTTTAGGGTTCAGCGTTGCGGGATTGATACCTGGATCCTCATGCTAAGCCCTGCGCCCTCCCCCGACCCACTGAAAGACTCTATCCAGCAGCCTACTTACTACATTAAACTGTAGATGCCCACCCTGCTAAGCACACTAAACTCCAAGCCCTACAGCTAAGCCCTAAACCCGAAACTGAACATTCAAACCGGAGTCCGGCGAAGGCAGGTTAAATCAGTCAAAACCTGAACCCTACATGCAAACCCTTTTAATGTAGACCCATGATTAATAAACCTTCTCCTTTTCAGGGCCTTTACTTTAGGATCCCGATTATCTTGGGTTTAGGGTTTAGGGTTAAGGGCCTAAATATTAGGATCCCTGATATAATTCTCTTTAAGGTGAGGGGCTTTACAATCAGGGGTCTACATTAGGTTTTAGGGTTTAGGGTTGACCGCAAATAGTATACCCTAAGTGCCTACGTCCTCAGCCGACCCCGAGCACAGAAACCCTAACGCCCGAGGTTTAAGGCTTAGGGGATCAACATTAACCGTAAGAGTAATAACCATGAGTAATGCTAAGCTCAGTAATAACTGATAAAGCTAATACTTACTAGCACAGTGTTACAATGGTAGCCATAGCAAGAGTTTCAGTAACAGTCGCCTGACCCCCCGCCCGACCCTAGGCCCTAACTCCTAAATCCCTAATTCCTGAACCCTAAATGCAAACAGCCCAAGATCCCGAACCCTAAGCCCTAAACCCCGAAATACAAATAGCCTAGGCCCGCAAACCCTTGGCCCTAAGTGAGTAGCTTTTTTTGGTGGTTGAACCCAGTAAGATTATATTCCTTATTTAAAATACTATACCCCAAAAGGAGGATAGAATCTTACTCTATATTGGGTACCATAATATCCCCAAATAAAACGCTACTCAAGTAGTACCTTTCCAAAGCCCTCGACCCAACCATGGTCGGCAGCACCGCCTGGTGCAGCACGACAGGCCTCCTCTCAGCTTTGGGATACTTACTGGGGGCTAGGGTTTAAAGGTTTAGGGTCTGGGTTTAGGGTTTAGGGTTTAGGGAATTTTGGGGGGGGCTTCATATCTTGGGGTTATATAGGGGTTATATTAGGGTTATACTGTTGATGGAGGAAATCTTGCACCACTTAGGGGCCCTAAACTACGGTAATTCCTAGGACTTTAGGGACTTGAGGTGGTGCAAGATTTCCTCCATCAACGGTAGTAGGGAATAAGGGGGAATGTAGTACTTTGGGGTCAGCAGGGAAGAAGGGAACATCTTATGTAGGGATTATACTCCCTTCTTCCCGACGAAGAACCAGTAAGGCTAGCAGGGAATGAAGCACTAGGAATGGACACAAAAACTCTCTTCCCCAATAACCAGAGCTATAACATTTAAACTACACCATAGAGACCCAAAACAAATTAAACTTTATAGACATCCAAAAAGATAACCCAAAAAGGTTAGAGTTCTTCTATTGGCTAAGTGAGAAAATGAAGACTACAGTACTACTTGGGGCTTAGGATGGAAAGCATCTAAACTCCTAGTATCCCC
>CAJNIZ010046976.1:0-15076 GCA_905231905.1 Symbiodinium pilosum | reverse complement strand
TCCCCTATATAATCCCCTTTATACCCCCCTTTAAGGAGTTCAGACTATAGCTCACATGGAAGCTACTACTTTGTTAGGGGCTAGAACGGAAACTGCCACTGGGTCCAAGGTGAGGGTTTTAGGGCTTGAGGGGCTCTACTCTATTCCTTGGGATTAACCCTAAACCCTAAACCCTACCTGGACCCCAAAAGTAGGTAAAATAATCGCCAAAAACCACATAAAAAAAGGCCAAAAGGCAATTATTCTACATACTTTGGCGGTTTAGGTACACCCTAAACCCTAAATCCTAAACCCTCTAGGGTTTAGGAGGACTCCTCCAAGTCTGGTATGGCGCGAGTATCCTCGGGCTCCTCGTGCCTGTGTCGGAGAGTGAGGGTAGGGAGGGGAAGAGGGAAAGAGGAAAAGAGGTAAGTAGGAGCGGTTTAGGGGTTTCAGGGGTTTAGGGTTGTAGGGTTTACGGTGCGGTGGAAGCAAGTGCCGCAACCTCTCAAAAAGGCTCGCAGCTACAGGATTTCATTGCTAAAGCGTTTGCCCCAGACATGCCTAGACATTCTTGTTGTTATGATTCTGAGGTGCGAAAACAATGCAGTAGGTCGTGCTGAGGGTCTGGCGGAGTATGATCTAAACTCCCAGTATCTCCGTTAAGAAATCCTATAATACTTCCCAATATAGCACCCTTTAAGGAGTCTAGACTACGGCTCACATGGGGCGTTGTCAAAAACGATGGTCCCTTTATTGGGCAAGGACCCTGATTCTTGGCACCCGTGCAAGTAATTAATTGTCATAAGGGTTAAGGGTTCAGGCGCCCGCTGTTTACTACGCTGCTGGTATTTGGCTTGCAATGCTAGAACGTGCCTCCTAAACCCCAAACCCTAAACCTCTTGAATCCCAGCAGAAGAGCCAGTTAACGTGGTTAACAACCCTACACCGATCCGGAACCCTGGAATCCCCCAACACCAACACCAACAGCCTAAATCTAAAACCCCTAAACCCTAAATCCTGCCACTGCGCAAAAAAAGGGGCCTCATGGCATTCACGCGCGTCATTGCTAGATCCTGGGCTCTTAGGGCTTTAGGGCGGACGTACATGTAGGTTGTGCTTTCTAGGTTTTAGGGTTTTAGGGCTTCGGGTTCAGAACTTCGGGTTTAGGATTTATCTAAGGTGGAAACCATGGGTCCCCTACTAGGGGCCCATATTAGGGGCCCATGCTTCTAACTTTTTAGACCCTAAATCTTAAACCGCGCAATTTAGGGCTTGCGGTCAAGATGTGGCCAGGTCTTGGGCGATAGGGCGGAGGCGCTGTTACATAGAGCCCCACAAGGCCCCTCTTAAAAGGACTTGCGCTGAAAAAGCCCGGAGGGAAAGGTTCGAGTTTTGAGGATCTAGGATTAATCAGGGGTCTTGGGATTTGTCTTTGGAAAAGTATGAACCATCAATCCCAGATCTCCCTACACCCGAAGCCTCCCCAATCTCCCCTCCCACACCCGAAAAACTTAGCGGGGCTTGGGAGTACGGATTCAGGGCGTGAGGCTCGAGAGCCGGCTTTGAGCTACTACATGAGCTATAGTCGAAGCTCCTTAAAGGGGGTTGCATATAGGGGATTATATACGCGTAGTACAAGGGTTATCAAGGGGGATACTCGGAGTTTAGACTGTAGCTGGTAGGGCTCCTTCTAAGGTGCGATAATCCCTTACCGAACAGAAATACCCTCCCTGAAGCTAACACGGGACCTGATATAGAGTTTAGGATTTTGCGGGTTTAGGGGTAACCACCCCTCAACCCAAAACTCAACCAAAACGACAAACCCTGAACACTAAACCCTAAACCCTAGACCCTAAACCCTATGTACCCTATATATATATATACCATATATATATACCATACATATATATATATACCACTATATATACTCATCATGGTAACCCCAAACCCTAAATCCCGTTGTCCTAAGCACCAACCTTTGACCAACAAAAAAAAGCCTTTCACCGCTGAAAGCCAGGCGGAGAGTCCTGTGCGGGCCTCTCGCGGGAGGCCACGCTTGCCCAACCTCAGTCCGGAAGACCGGAAATCCTAGGGTTTTACCCAAACCCTAAACCCCCAATCAAAGGTTAAAGTTTTATGGCTTTATACGGAGTATATAGGGGTTAGGGGGTAATAAGAAGCTTAGAGATTGGGGTTTAAGGCTTAGGGTTCAATAGGGATTGCTGATTGGGATTATAGGGTTTCGGGATTGAGGCTTGAGAAGATTTGGGCTTAGGGAATAGGGGTTTAGGGTTTAGAGATTTGGGCTTCTGGATTTGGGTTGCAGGAGAAAGATTTAGGAATTGTAGAATTAAAGGGCTCAGGAATTAGGGTTCTGGGGCTAGAGTTTCGGAAGAAGGGTCAAGCGATTGGGTGTTTAGAGATCTGGGTTAGAGATTATAGGGTGTACGGATTGCGTTGTTTGGGGATTATAAGGCGTCGAGATTAGGGTTGAGGGAATAAAGTTTAGGGAATGGGGTTTGGGGAGAGGGATTTAGGGACTAGGGTTTACAGCAGGTCTAGGGTTTCGGGGTTAGAAGGTCCCAGGGAATAAGGTTTGGGCTGTAGGGATACCCTAAACCCTAAACCCTAAACCCTAAACCGTGTGGCTATACTACCTTTCAGGAACAACTGCTTCTTCTTGGTTAGGTCAGAAACTGGGGATGCAAAAGTCGGGGTTAGGGTCTTGGATTTTGGGTGTGCTGGGTTTAGGATTTAGGGTTTAGGGTTTAGTATTCAGGGTTGTGGTCTAAGGTTTAGGATTTAGGGTTTAGGCTCAGTTTTGGGGGGTTAACTTGGCGAAGGAAGCCACGGTAAGCAGCATGGTAACATCCCCCCAGTAGTGTACCACTACTGCCACATGGATCTCAAAACTAGGTAGATAAACGAATTGCCAAACACCCGTTAGGTAGAGCCCTTTGCTAAACTCACAAAATCTAAACTTCCTTCCTCCACGAATCAACCCAAGCGCCATTGTCTTTGGGCTGCCCATACTGTGCAGGCTGCCGCATTCAGACTTGGTGGTTGAAAGTCTTCGTGTTCAGAGTTAGGATCTAAGGTTTTATGGTTCCATCTCACCCAGGAAAAGAATCACACAACCACAAATTTTATGCTCCAGCTCTTGAGGGTCTGGGGATTGGAGAGTACAGTAGCAACACTCATTGAAGACCCTTTCCAAACCTTATCACGATCGAGTCGTGAATCTTAGGGAAGCTGGCATTGTTGGTCCAAAAAGCTGACTGACAGTGACTGACCATCTACTAGCTCAAAAGAAACCAAACGCCTGATAAACCTATGCCCACGATTACGACAACCATATGCCCACGAAACACTAAACCCTAAACCAGAAACCCATGAACGCCTAAACACCCAGCACGCCCGTAGGTCCCTAAGCCCGGGAAGTTTCAGGACTTAGGCACAGAAGCGTCCCCACAAATGGTACTTCGCGGTCAAAGCCCTAAACTTTATACTACACACTAACCCTAAGGGTCCAAGTACCTGAATATTCTGTAATTGGGGGCCAAGCACCCATATAGGCACTTGGACCCTAAGGATAATTAAGTATGTACCACTTGGTCACTTGGATCCTCAGGGCTCCCCTCATGACACCCAACCTTACACCTTACCTGGACCGAAGAATTGTCTTTTTGCCATTGTTATGGGATTGTAAAGGTTTTGGAGAATTACCTGGCCTGCTGTTCCCTAAGGGTCCAAGTACCCAAGAATCATACACTTACCCAAAACCTGTACTACAATTGCTATTTCCCAAAACCCAAGTACCAAATTATTGGGTGCTTGGACCGTTACGGGTTGAAGTGAAGGTACTAGAGCCACTACGTAAACTTTTGTCAGAGTCTGGCAGCTAGATCTGCGATCAAGCTTGTCAAGGAGTGCTTCGAACTCCTGGCTCTCAGTCTGGGTCTGAAAAGCTAGGGTTTAGGGTTTGTAGGGTTTTGGGTTTGGGAAGTTTGGGGTTTCTGTTTAGGCTTTAGGGTTTTGGGGGTGTTGGGTTTTGGGGGTTCAGATGGGGTGGGCGGGGCTAGGCTATGAGTATAGGCCCCCTAACTTACTGCCTCCCCCCTATGCTACCTTGAGCTCCTCCTGAATCTGGCTTGCTCCAATCGGGAAGTCAGGGAACCCTAAATCCATCCTAAACCCCAAGACGGGGATGTCTACGGGTCTGGGCCGGGGAAATGGTATAAGTATCAATAATATGGGTTTTGGGTCTAGGGTTTGGGGTTTAGGCATAGGCTTTAGGGTTTAGGGTGTTGGTGGTCCAGCTCTTCTTCAAAAGAATCTCTGACAGTCAGGCCATGGGGTCATGACTTCTGCACCCACATCCTTTTGATACTCCAAGTGCGCTTCTCCTGGAGTATATACCCTAGACCCTACACCCTCAACCCTACAGAGATGTGACTCCAATTTCTGAGTGACCCAAATGCACATCCTCAATGTGAATCCACCAGGATTCATACAGAAAGGCTTGGAGATGGGTGCAATGGTACAGCAGGCATCGCCTTCAGGGTTTAGAGTTTATGGTGTTTAGGGTTTAGGGTGGGCCTACTTGGTATACCAGTAGCTACAACGTCTGAATTTTCATTGTTTGAAAGATTAGGCAGTGTCGTTACAAGCATCCGCACATTTTGCAATAAAGAAGACTCTGAGCCACAGCGACTTTGCATATCCTGACCAACATCCCGATAGTATGCGAAAGCAAACGCAACCTACGCGCGAAAGCAAACGCAACCTACGCCCAGACACCTAAACTAAATCTCGCACACACATACAGACCTGCATCCGGAATTCCTACTTACCCCAACTCCCTTCACCCTCCCTACGGCCACAGTGGGTCCTGAGCATCGAGACATTTTACTCGACCTGGAAACTCCTTGAAAGTCCTTGGCTTCGATGTTTTGAAGCAAGGTACACATTTTAGGCTTTAGGATTTATAGGGTCTAGGGTGGAAGGTACCAAAGGTTCTAATTTTTGTTTAGGATTAAGGTTTAAGGTTTTGTTTTGGGCATAAGATTTGGGCTTTGGGTCTGGGATTTAGGGTGTAGTCTTAGGGTTGGGGCCTGGGATTTAGGGCTTGGGATTAGGGTTCCCAGAGGGTCCAAGTACTTATACTTATACGTTGAATACCTGTGGCTTTGATCGCAAGACGCTTGGTAAACCCTACAGCCTAAATCCTAAACCCTGAACCCTGGCTGTTGGGTACTTGGGTCCTTGAAGCAAGAGATCCTTTCGGGTTTAGAGTTTCGGGCTTCCTTTTTGGGTGGTATACTCTACACCCTGGCCCAAGAAACCACAACAAACCCACCCTAAACCCTAAACAGGAGCCCTTAAAAAGGTCTTTAGCCTTTGTGCTCTTCCTGTGATTGCTAACCTGCAGGATGCAGGTACATCACCCCCCCCCACCCCCCCCTCCCCCCCCCCAAAAAAAAAGCACCAACCAATAGACTTTGAATATTTGCTGGTGTTTAGGGTTTAGGGTTTAGGTACTTGACACCCTACTGCTTAGATACTTTGTCATAGACTAGACCCCCCCCCCATCGATTCCTGGAACATTACATTTAGGGGGATACCATGTATTGCAAATGCTCCCTGTCTGAAAGGATGGATTGGATCTCATCATATCATGCATCCGTTAGAACGCCCAAGCAAATTCAGACTGAGGAAAGCCCCACTGTTCAAGAGCATGTGTGCTGCACAGCCGAAATTGGAATTCTCCTGTCTCACGGTCACATCTTGAGCTGGTCCAGCGCACCAGCCTGATTCAGGAAGAACTCCACGGGATGCTTCCGATTCAGGTTTCTCGCATGCCCATGCCTCCTGCTCCACGCAATAAAGGTGTAGATGGCGCCTGTGGCCCCAGTCCTGCCGGGCAGGAGAGCACCGTGTTCCGTGGTGCTGTCGTAGAATTTGCAGTTTAGGGTGAAGTTGATTAGCGGCGGGGAAGGGATTCTGGGGACTTTGGGGTTGGGGGGTGTTGAACATAATTAGGCAGAGGCGTGATTAATCGCAGGCCTTCGAATAACTCCTGCATACGCGACCAGGACATAATCCATACTCACCCCCAAGCCTAAAGCCTAAAACCATCCCTAGATCCTGAACCCTCAACCCGGAACCCGTCACCCCAAATTGGGCCTAAAGCCCAACACCACCCCTAAATCCTGAATCCTCAACCCTAAGCCCAGAACCCTTCACCCCAACTAGGAGCCCCTTAATGTAGACCCCTGATTCAGAATCGCCCTCCATTTCAGGGCCTCAAAATCAGGCTCCCTGTTATAATCCTTATTAGGGGGAGGGTTATTCATCAGGGGCCTGGGGTAATCGTTTGGTACTGAAGGCCACCTTGCAGCCTCTTGTGGAGCAGACGGATCTGCCATGAACCCTCCCAAAGATACATACGCAGTTTAAGGTTTAGAGTTTAGGGTTTGGAGATTAGGGTTTGGGGTTTAGGGTTGAGGGTCTAGTGATTCAGGGTGTAGGGTTTAGGGTTAAGCTTTTAGGTTTTAGGGTTTAGGCTCTAAGGTCTAGGGTTTAGGGCAGTTTTTCGTTTTTTTCTGCAATGCGGGCCCCCTGAGCCCTGAGCTATGAGTTAGGTTGGAACTGGGTCTAAGATGGGTTCATAATGGGAATACGTAGGGTTCTCACACCCAAAAAACTGTAGCATCGGGACGGCTGAGTTGCAACTGGGAGACCGCACGGCTGGGCCCGTATAATAAGCAAGTTTCTTTCGATGGCCGCCGGAGTTCCATGATCTAGGGTTAAGGGTTTAAGGCGAACTCCTAGCAAGCCGCTGTATACCTCAAAAGCTTGAAAAATGCAACCCCAAACCCTTAACATAGCCAAAACAGGCCATTCGTACCCCTTATAAAGCTGTCACATTACTCTAGACCCTAATCCTTGGCGTTTAGACACAACCTCCCAAAGCCGAAGCAAAGGCCGAACTCGTAGCCTGAAAATCTAAAGCCACAAGCTCTTATAGCTACATCTACCAAAGTTCAGGGCTAAGGGGCGGGGGGGGAACTCTTAGGGTTTAGGTTCCTGCGCCGTAAACCCCAAACCCTGAAACACCCTACCCTATTGCCTACAGCCTAAACCTCAAACTTTAAATCCTAAACCTTAAACCCTACACCCTAATCCCTAAACGCTAACCCCTAAACCCTAATCCCTAAACGCTAACCCCTAACCCCTAAACCACAAGCCTAGAGTTGGCTGGAGCCCACAACTTCTCTCGGAAGAGTAGCTCGACGGCAAAGGGATGCTCTTCTGAAAGCCATGGTTCTACCTTTGTTGGAGATTTGAAGTTAAAGGTTTAGGGTTTAGTGCTTATAGGGTTTCATCAAATGGCACAGTGTGTAGGGCTCTACCTATTTTTCGGGGGGTAGCGCAAACAAAATGAGGTTCCTATACAACTACAACTATGATGTGACTGAACATGAAGGGTCGTAGTGGGAATTTAAGTAGGATCTAGGGGTCTAGGGATTATGGGTGGTTACTTTTTCAGTTGCGCACGATATGAAAAACCCTGGCATAACCCTAAGTACTTTGTACCCTGGGATCATGGCTTTTCCGCTATACTCAAGTCATGCAAGATTGTGAAGGTCAACAGCACGACAAGTAAATCCTAAACCCGGAACTCTAAACCCTGAACCCTAAACCCGAATGCCCTAAACCCTGATACCCTAAACCCTACTACCCTAAACTAACCCTGATACCCTGAACCCTACTACCCTGAACCCTGATACCCTAAACCCTAGCACCCTGAACACAGAAAGACAGAGTTTCGTGCTGGGGGACTGCTGTCAAAGATCGGCTCCTTGAGTAACATCTGCTCTTGACACACGAAGAACATGATCAATGCTCTCATCCATATGAATGGTTGTCAAAATTGTGGTTCCTTGTTGGGTACCCTAAATATTAGGTGGCGTATTATAATAGGGATGGGAAAGGGACCATTATTTTGACAACCACCCATATGTACCAATTGTTTTGGCGTTCAGGCTTTGAAGTTGTGGGCTATTCTCGTGGGGCTATGTTGCAGGTACACCCTAAACCTACACCATGAAATCCTAAACCCCTAAAACTTAGACCCTCAACCCTCTCAACCGTAAGCCCTAAACCGATGTTTGGAGGTTCTGGAATGCACTTGCAGCAGCCGCGCCGCAACCCCGTTTTGCAATGCCATGTTCCCTTCAGGAGGCCCCGATATTATGGTTTAGGGTGTTAGGTCGCAAGCTTGAAAGCGAATCAGGGCCCTAAACCCAAAACCCTTATAACTATACTTACAACCCAGTTCAAAGCAGCCACTCAGTCCCCGAAGATGGTCTTAAAACATCGGTGCAGTACCAGATATAATATACATAATCCCCGAATAAACCATGTATAATCCCTATATACTCCCCAGATAACCCCTGTAGATTTATACTTGGGTTCCAAGTCAGCATTACCCCGAGCCAACAAATTTTTGACAAAACCACTAGGCTCTCCGAGAAGCGCAAACCCACCAGCCAGAAACCTTAAGCCCTAAACCCTATAAGTCATAAACATTTCATCCTAAACCCTAAACCCTGAACCCTAAATATTGACCCCTAAACCCTAAACCCCTGAGCCCTCAACCCCAGCGCTTTACCCGGAGGCTCCTGCGTAGCTCCTTTCTAGGTTTGTGATGTCTTTATGTTGCTTGGTAAGGAACTAAAGTATACTACACCCAGGTTTAGGGTTTTGAGGTTTATAGAGCTTAGGGAACTAAAGAAACCCTAGAAGCCCAGTTACCTACATGTTGGGTTCCTGTTCTTAAGTCCCTATATAAAGTTGTACTATCTATAACCCAAGGACCTACTATATGGGTACCTGGGCTTCTAGGGAAAGAGCCCTAGGGTAAAGACTAATCCCTCAACTCGAACTTCGGATCCATGGGTCCGGAACCATCATCCTGCAGCGGTTATCAGTTAACGGGTTTCCCTATGAAGCCCCCCCGCCCCCAAACTACTCGTCAGTTCGGGGTACTTAGCGCAAATTTCGCTCAGTTAAGGAGGAGCCGGTGAGGGTGATGGCGGGTCTTGATTGTCTCTTGGGTGTCCAGTTCAGAGCATGCCACTATTTTGTGTCTGTTGGGTTCCGCAGAACACTTAAAACTTCGCTCCGGTCTGTACCCTTCCTTCTGAAAATTCCGCTTGGCCGAGAGTTCGCCCTATTCCGAACCACTTGAGTTTCTGCTACCCAACGCTAGCGCGGGGGGGGCCTCTCATCACCTGAACATGTCCCTAAAGGTCCAAGTACTCCCAATAATATTCCCTAAGGGTCCAAGGACCACCTAAATAATAGGGTCTTTTCAGTATAATATTAATAGTAGTTGGGCCCTAAAACCCTTTTTTTGGGGGTCCTTGGACCCTTAGGGATTCCCTAAACCCTAAACCCTTAGGGATTGCTTTCGGCACAAACGACATTTACTTGCTGAAAGCCGGGCTTCGGAGGCATCAGTCGGAACTACGGACACCTCACCGCGATGTGGCGATGGAGGCGGGTTTAGGGTTTAGGGTTTGGGTTTAGGGTTTAGGGTTTAGGGATGGAGTTGGGGGAAGTATCATTTCAAAATTGGAGGCTTTGGGATTTTCCAGCTTTATGTGGAGCTAGTGCGCGAGGGGTCGTCGGTTTTAGGTTCCAAGGTGTTGGGGATATGGATTCTGCGGTTCGGGGGTTGAGGTGCACTTATGCTTTAGTCGAGCGGGGTTGGTGCCATCCAGTGCGGTCTAGTGCTGTTGGCGTTTACATGTAAATTGTTGAGGTTTGGCCTAAACCCTATACCCTTAATCATGGGTCTGGGTTCCTGGCCGTAGATACCTGGAGAAGCCTCACCCCTGAACCTAAGAAGTCAACCCTCAACAGTGCCTGGGTTTAGGGGTTAGTGTTTAGGGGTGTTAGGGTTCAGGAATTTAGGGTTTAGAGAGCATACGTTTTCGTTTTCCCCTTACTGTATTCTCCTCAACTCTTGTGGCAGCATAATACAAGCAGACGTACTCGTTCCAGAAGCAATGCAAAACATTATCATGTGTATAGCCCTTACAGAATCATCTTGTAGTACCACCATCTGAAACCTATTAGACTCCAGAATTCCAATGGCCCATGCACGCGAAGTACGCAGTCCATTAGAAGATCACTGTTGCACGCTGAAACGCGTAATTCCGTGCAAAAACTGGCCCCTTCCTAGACCCTACCCGACCAAAACCCAAACCCCTCAACGCAAAAACAGCCCTAACCCGGAACTGCGCACTCTCAAGGCTACACCCTAAACCCTGAACTAATCCCTGAACACTCATTACACCCCAAACCCTAATCACCGAATCCTCGCTAAACCCTAAACCCTACAATCCCTGCACCCAGCCTGGCCCGTTTTCTTGGACAACGCCCTCAAGCCATCCATGTCTTGTGCTCCTATCAGAAGCTAAACCTTTAGGGTTTAGGCCAAGACCCATAAGCGCGGCAAATTTCTGGAGAGCCAGGGAAGTTAGATAGTGCCGAATCAGCATAGACTGAAAAGGAATATATCCGACAAAAATGATGTAGCGCCTGATTACTAAGAGCAGAAGTCCCAGCCCGTCTATCGCAGGCCGACAACTACTGCGGCGGCAGCGGCGGACATGGTCGGCTTCGAATTCAGAGTTCAGGATGTGGGACTGAGGGGTCATGCAGGGTGTGGATTCGAGGATTAGGAATGGAGGGTTTGGAATCGAGGGTCTATAGGCCCTAAGCCCTAAACCGCGATGATATTTGGGGCAATCGTACTTATTTGTGGCTTGCCTGGGGGAATTCCAAGGTCCAGTGCGGTCCCTTTGAAATCCTTAAAGGGGCCCTACATTCTCCTTTGAATTCTTGGATAGGATTATAAAATGATTTTGGACACCCCGGCGCTACAATGAGAACCCTATGATATGGGTCCGTGTGATGGGCGGAGGGTCCTTGATTTTAGGGGTCTTGCGTAAGCTAAAATCCCTGCGCTATCTACTGTAAGCCACTATATGATCCAGTTTTTATTTATGTGCCATTCTCCCTCGTGGTTCTCTACTATTCTGATTGGATATCCCTAGGGCCCTACGACAAACCCCATTTTTCCGCCCTAGCAGACCAAGCGATCTGCAACAACTAGGGCGTAAGGTTCCCTACAAAGACTACCATCGTTCCAAAACGGGTCATATCAGCTTCAATGCTTGCTGGGGGAGAGTAGATTCCGAGGTGGGGCTTTCAACAAGTTTGCCTATCCTCAGGGCTCCAGTTACCTGAATACTAGGATACTGGGCTATGTAACTATAGGGTATATAGAACCCAGTTCCCATTGTTTGAGTATCTGGAGCCCTAGGGTATACTGGAGTCAACATCAAGAATTGGTGCAGTAGAACTATGCAAGCAGCGCCTGTGGTTGAGCTAACAAAAACACGACGATTTTTGGTAACCCGAAGCCATGACATTAGGAGCTACAACTATCAATCACCAGAGTAGGTTCCTAACTTGGAGGGGTTCGGTTTCCGAAGCTCTTGGAAACCCTGGTTAGGGTTTGGGCTTTAGGGTTCCTTCCCTCCAAAACCCTAAAACCTAAAGCCCTAAACCCTAAACCCCTACACCCTAAACCCTCAACCCCTAAACCCTAAGCTGTGAGCTCAGACAACGAGACTCCCCAAAGCTCTGAAACTGAAGCCTTGGCCTGAAACTTTGAACCCTAAATCCTAAACCATTAACCCTTAACCCTTAACCCTAAACCCCATACCCTAGACCTTACACCTGCAATCGCAAACCCTTTAGACTTTAGACCCTAACTGCTTAAAGCTTCTAAAACCCTGCAAATCATGAGGCTGCGGGATGGAGACGGGGTTTGTGGTTTAAGCTTTGGGACTTAGGGAGAACCAGGGAGGATTACGGCCTCAAACGTCTAGTTTTTGACTTTCACGCTACCTGTGACCCGCAGAGCATTTCACGCTTGGGTTTCATGTGAGCCACAGTCTAAACTCCTAGTATCCACCTTAAGTACTCCCCAATATATTGCCCTATATAACCCCCTATAAGCAGTTGAGACTATACTTCTTAATACTTCTTACTGTGGGCTCGCAAACCAGCAGCAAAAAACCCTAAACCCTGCACCGGCAGCCCACCCAAAAAAACTTCCCTGCTTACTCGCTTAAAATTCAACCTTTTGAAGGTAAAAGTGCTTGTAAAGGGGCCCGGGCTTCCGGCTTGGTATGATATGGTGTTCATGGATGGATTCAGGCTTTGGAGTCTGGGGTCTGGGGTTTGGGGTTTGGGGTTTGGGGCTTGGGGTTTGGGATTTAGGGTTTAGGGCTTAGGGCTAAGGATTAGTGACGGTCTAGTGCCGGGCTTCCATGCAGGGCACCGTAAAGGACACTCAGGTCATGTGGGTATTATAGCTGGTTCCTTTTTGGGGTAGTATATAAAACTCATCTGTGACATTATTCTCCCATGGGTTCTAATCTACTGAAAGAACGTGACGCTGAAGTATAAGCCACATGTGGAACACATGTTTAACAATTACCAGAGTCAAACCGGCTGGAGGGGCACGTCTACAGTGCACCCAATGAGGGTTTAGAGCTTAGGGTTTAGGGCCCACTTAGATGGGAAATATCAGGTGGGTACCGTCAAAGGAAGCTGACGTTAGCCCCGTTATATACCCTTACACGAGCCCCATGTGAGTCTTATATGGGAGGGCAGCTGCCTGGCAGCTACTCATTTGGGGTTGTCCTTAACATGTCTCCAAAGAACACAGAATGATACAAACGACAACTGATTGTTGTGCCTATACAGCAGTACTGAAGATTGATCCATGGAGGACCTGGCCCTAAACCCTAAACCCGCAAGTTCCTCATTCAGATATACAATTTATATTCTGTTCCTTGTTGGGTTTAATTCTCCAACAGAGTTGAACCAGGGAGCATATAATCATTGGAGCCTCGGAACAGTGTTAGGAACAGGATTCCTTCAACAAACAGAATTGCTTGCGAAAGGGGTTTAGGGGCTTCAGGTTCTGCAGGTGCATGTGCCATGCTAGTCCAACATGTCATAGAAATGACGGAAAGTACCGCTTCAAATGCTCAGCAAGGTAGCTGCTAATCTATGGGTGCCCAACAGTTGCTTGAACCAAAAAATACCCCTGATTCTTGGACACCTAGACTCAAACCCTCAAGCCTGTAAGCCTTATCCTATAGCCTCGAGCAGAAATGCAATGCCCTACACCTTAAACCCTAAACCCTAAAGGGTTATTGCTACGGGGATACAATCAGAAATACTTGTCCCCAAACGGGCAATAAGGTAGGTCTCGAAGTTGCGTCAGCACGCGGGGCTTTTAGCTCTAAGCCCCTAAACCCTAACTCCTAAACCCCATGTCCTCAGCCCCTGAAATCCCTAAACCCAAAACCCAAACCCTCAAAACCCTCAAAACCCTCAAAACCCTAAACCCCCAAACCCGCAATACCCTACACATTTGAGTGCCATACCAGCTCGAAGGGCATGTCCCGGAATGTCACAGACCCTGCAAGACGGTTGACGCTGAAATTCCTAGGTTTAGGGTTTTAGGGTTTGGGATTAAACTTTAGGGTTGTAGGGATTAGGGTGTCGGGGCTGACAGAACAGACTTTAGGGAGTTCAGTGTAAGGTTGATAATCGTGATAATGACACTGAAAAAACTTGCTATGGTAGACTAAAAGGACATAGTATACTAGAAAAACATATTCCCCAGGCATAAGGTACTCAGAGCCATGCCAATTTTTCGTGTAAACGACAGTATAAAGGGATTAGGGCTTCGTGTTCAGGGATTCGGTTTCTAGAGTTTTGTTTTTCGCTGCTGGGGTTTAGGGTTCAGGTTGTCGCCTTGCTTGCAGGAGCATCAGATAGGGTCGTACAGGTTTAGGAGTTTCGGGTTTTTAGGATTTATAGTCGCCTTAAGTAGAGAGAATATGGCTTTGGGTATATTATAATAAGATCTCCACATATCCCATATCCTTCAGGGGGACTATAGGATTCGGGGCTTAAGGGTTCAGGGTGTAGGGCGGCCAAGATGAGTTAAGTGCCACCTTAATCCAACCCTAGAAGCCCAGTTACCTATATATTGGGTTCCTGTCCTTAAGTCCCTATTTAGATTTATTCTATCTATATCCCAAGGACCTACTATATGGGTACCTTGGCTTCTAGGGAAAGCTAGTGAAGCCGTGCCGCGTTTGTTGGGGTGCGCCCTATGGCCCTGTGATAGTTGTCCAGCGTGGAGTTGAGGCAGCTAGGGAGCTTCTAGACATATATATACAGATGCATTTGTATATGCATACATTTTATATACATATATGCACACAAATACATCTCTCTTTCTCTCTCTCACTCACTCACTCACTCACTCACTCTTTCTCTCTCTCTCTCTCTGTCTCTCTCTCTCTCTCTCTCTCTCTCTGCATATATACATATATGCAGTTGGTACGTGTGCGGCACCTTCTCTCACAATCCCTGCACGTCTCGCCAATTCATGTGAAAGCCTCGAGATATACAGCTTGTCCCAAACCTTCGCTCCAACTACATTGGCCCCTGGACGCAGTAGACAGAAGTCATGAAGAACACCCAAGCTATACCCCACACCCCACACCCCAAACCCGAAATCTCAAACCCCAAACCCCGAACCCTAAATCTCAAACTCCAAACCCTATACCGTAAACAAACCTTGAACCCATAGGGTTTAGAGCTAGCTGTCGAGTTCCCTGTCCAAAAAGCTAAATCTCCAGAATATAGTGCAACTGTGTAGACCCCAAAAGATTGTTCAGGGCAACCTATTCGGATACAAAGATACAGTACCTCGGAATCATGGTACATCAAAACTGAACAACCCAAGCAGGGTCTTCTAACATGATGAATATGCTTTGTTTTGGGTGATGCATGATGTAAAGGCGACGACTGCTATTAAGATACTTGGGGAGTTTAGAAATCATGTAGGTCAATGTAGGTGGGTCCTAAATCTGAAGCAACCCTTCCCAAACCTAGATCCTACACCCTCAAACCCCAAACC
>CAJNIZ010046975.1:23912-37981 GCA_905231905.1 Symbiodinium pilosum | reverse complement strand
TGGCCCGCGCCTGCTTTTGCACTTAGGGATAGTCCCTAAACCCTAAACCGTAAATTTATCGTGCTTAGGCTTCAGAGAAAGAGTGCAGGGATGGACATATATCCTACTCTCTCTGCAGTGGGCTGCTTTGGATTTAAGGCTTATCCCTAAGGGTCCAAGTACCTAACAATCATATACTTACCCCAAACCTGTACTGTAATTGCTATTAACCTAAACCCAAGTACCTAATTTTTGGGTACATGGACCCTCTGGTTTATAGGGTTTAGTTGCAGGAGTTGTCGTCCTCTGGCATTGCTCTTAGACATGCATACCCCTCAATCCTGAACCCTGAACCCTAAACCCTAAATCCTAAACCCTAAACCCTTACCTACTGTTGGGGTTTAGGTACAGTTCATCTCTCAGCCTGTCACGGCAGGCGCCTCGCCCCGCGCCTTTGGTTTCTGAGCGCCAGGGTCTCAGACTGCGGAGATCTGTTTTGGGGTTTAGGGTTTAGGGTTTAGAATTTAGGGTTTAGGGTTTAGGGAGTAGGATTAGGGTTGAGGGTTTTAGGGTTTAGAGTTGTAGGGTCCAGGGTTGCGGGTTTTAGGTTTGAGGGTTTCAGGGTTAGGTTTGAGGGTTTCGGGTTGGGCGTTTTAGGGATTAGGGTTTTGGGTGTCCGGGTTTCGATTTTAGGGTTGAGGGTTTTAGGAGTTATAGGGTTTAAGGTGTATAGGGCTTAGGGCACTTGAGGGTTTTCTGCAGCTCCCATTCCAGGGCTTCACGAGGGCTTATGTGGGCATACATAGCTCATATAGGGCTATACACGGCGTTTTAGTGTTCATAGTGCGCTGAGGGTCAACCTGAACCTTAAATCCCTAAACCCCTGAACGCTGAACCTAAACTTTTGGCTTTGGGAGGTTTTGGAACGGAGGTTTGAGGTTCAGGCCTTGCTGCCGGTATGGTACAGACAGGTAGCCCCGACTTACACGTAGGTTTAGTGTTTAGGGTTTGGTGGGATACGATTTTGACCCCCCAATGCACCCTTAACTAGGGTCTTTGTAGATCCTGTTTGTGGGTAGTTGGGCTCTATGGACATGACTGGGGGCGAGGTCTAGGTAAGTGGGCTAAAAGGAAGGGTTTAGGATTTAGGCCCGCATAGCACAGAATTATGGGACTTGCAAGCGCAGTAACTGTATGTAACTAGGGGGCACCACCAGCAAGGAGGGTACTCTAAACCCTAAACCCAGGAAGGATCGCTCTCTCTTAGGGGGGGAAATGGGCCCCTGATATGGGCGCGCTTAGCTTCTTTACAGCCTTAAGCTGACAATTTAGGAGAGATACATATGGTAGTTTCCCTAAATAAGGGGACCACAACATGGAACCCAATATATTACAAAAGACGATACTCTTTAATATTACATAATAGACTATTATCCTCAATATTGCCCCCCCTCCCAAAACGGTACCCCTAATTTTGGGAAATCCTTATAAATATATATATATATACATACATACATTCGTATATACTGGGCATATAGGACCTGGAGGTGTAAGGACATTGCCAAGAGCTCATGGCCAAGATTTCTCTCTATCTCTCTCTCTCTCTCTCTCTCTCTCTCTCTCCTTAAAGGGTGGTTCTATAGGGGATTATAAAGGGGAGTCTTTCTAGGCATTACTAAGGGGGACGAGGGGTCTAGACTATGGTTCACATCAGGACAGGACTCGAGGTCACCACGTCTGGGGCGCACACCTGCTTCCCCACCAGAACTAGAGGTTGAAGGCTCCTTTTTTGGTTTTGGTTTAGGGTTTAGGGTTTAAGGATCCTTTGTTTTGGGTTGGGGGTTTTGACGCATCACTTGTGGCGTTGGAGGTGCTCTTTAAAAAAATGTCCATGTCCGCGATGCTCCAGAAACAGTTTGAACAACTACTTAAATCAAGGTGAGACAGGCCTGCTACTGTGTACCCTACTTGAAGGTTTGGGGTTTAGGGTTCAGGGGACTTGGTGACTGCTTACAAAAAGACACGCAAAGCTTTGGCTTCACATGGGTTCACTGAAGGATTCTGCCAGGATATAGCAACTACGTGTTAAAGCCGTTTTGAGAGGCCAGCCACTCTGAAAATCAGTTTGCCAGTCTGAGGGTAATCCACCCTGAGGTGAGCTTGAAGGCTTGAACTGCAAACCGCGTGCAACACCCTATACTACACCTTACCCATAAACCTAACACCCCTAAACCCAAACAAAAATCGAAGGATACTCTGCTCGTTCGAGCACTGGTTGCTGCACAAGATGTTCCTGCAGGTCACTGCTTCTCGCTGGGGGGTCGGAAGTTTTCCATGTGCATACTGGGTTCGCGGCAGTACATGCTGCACTACATGCCCCTACCACCTTTCTATGTCATTTAACTGGTGCCCACCATCTAAATAGCTGAAAGTTTAGGGCTTAGATTCGTGGCTACTTTATTTACGTAAGGCCTTGGGCTTTCCTGAGCCTTCATAACAAACCTGCATGTTTGTGGCACAGACCTGTAGCGGTCGGTTGCTCCCATGATGCCGGAGTGCTGTTAATGGAGATGAAGACTCAAGAGCCTGTGTTCCTTGAACCTTAAACCCTAAACCACGTGGAGTTAGGCTTGTTGCGAGCACAAGGAATTAGAGTCCAGTCTGTGTGCATGCATCGTGTTTCTCCAGGTACCCTCCAAACAGAGAGTTCATGGTGCAGGGTTTAGGGTTTTGGGCAAGATCCAGCGTTGTGTGTGCACAGGGTGTGGGACCCTAGACCCGAACTCTAGAAGTTTGTTCTTGAGCCCTAAAGACTAAACCTTGGGTAGATGGTTCAAAGCAGCAGGGCATCCTCGCCACGGCGATGTTTAGGATATCCTCCACAATGCAGCGTTCTCAGGGCTTTTTTTCAGGGGTTTTTGGGTTTACGGGAAGCCAATGCCATACAAGATTCCGCCATAGTTGAGCAAAGCTTTGATGTGTATTATTCGCCCACAAGTGTTGCAAGCGTTGTTCTTGAGTATTTTCCAGCAAGGCCTATCAATGTCAAGCTGTTGAACTCTAAGCGTAAGGCCTCATAGAGAGCCCAGATGATAGCAGTTTAAACGGGTCTCCGCAGTCCCCAATGTAGAGTAAGTCTAGAGCTTTGGGTTTAGGATTTCGTTCTCTTTTGAGATTTCGACAAGAAGAAGGTAATGTTATTTCCGTAACATCTTTATAAAACATCACCCAGAGGATACCAAAGTCGCACCAGCACCATGAACATCACCTGGAAGGCTCTGCCCACTGCTAAACAATTTATACTCTTACTTATAAGCCCGATACTTCATAAGTGATTTGACCCGACCCTAAACCCTAAACTCTAAACCCTAAACCCTTATGGCCCACTTCTAAGCCAAGTAATAAGTAGGAAGCACCTCCTTGTGAGGTTCGTGCGCTTCTTCCCAAAGCCTTTTATCCTTTAGCTTGTCATCCTGATTCCTGAAACCCCTAATGTCTAGACCCTGAACTACTCTACACCCTAATCACTAAGCCCTTAAATTCGAGTCCCTAAGGCCTAATCCCTAAACCCGAAGCCCTAATCCCTAAACGCTAGTCCTTGATCCCTAGATCCTAAACTCCAATCCCCAAACCCTGATCCCTCAACCCTAACCCTAACCCCCAAACGCTGATCCCTGAACTACACCCTAAACCCCCTAACCCGTACTCCCTAAACTCTAATCCCTCAGCCCAAGCCCACACCCCCACATCCTAAAGTCTGAAGCCTTCACTTTGAGCCCTAAGGGTTCAGGGTTTAGGGTTTAGCCCTAAACCCTAAGCCCTGGGTAACACCCTAAATCCTGTGGGATATCTACCCAAAGACGGCCCCTTAGAACCCTAAAGCCCGAACACTGACGCCTCCCCTACACCGAGCCTTCTACCCTACTCCCTAAATCTAAGGGTCCAAGGACCCAAAGAATAGGGTTTCAGGGCCCAAATACTTTATTATTAATGGTATTTGGACCCTAATATCCTATTATTTGCGTCCTTGGACCCTCAGCGTAAACTACCCTAAGTCTTGCTTCAGCTGCCCGAAGAAGGCACCTCAGAGACCCCCGAACCCAAAACCTAACATGAGCAATAATCTAAACTCCTTACAGGGGGTCATACAGGGCTTTGTATAGGGGACTACTATTGGGGATATTAAGGGGGATACGAGGAGTTTAGATTATGGCTCGCATCCTTAACCCTGAAACCCTAAGCCCCAAACACCAAACCGTTTCTTCAGCTGCCCAAAGAAGGCCCTCTTAGAACCCTAAACTCTAAATCCTAAATTCCATTCTGATTTTTCAGCTGCCCAAAGAAGGCCCCTCGGAGCGCGAGTAGCATCAAAGGCGGTGTGCCATGGCTTGGCCGGATCTGCGCCCGCCGGGCACGAAGGGAATCAAGCGGAACCTCCAGGGCGATGCAGGGGCCCTAGTAAGACTTTAAAGGGTTTAGTGTTTAGGGTGTGCAGGGGGTCGGGGGTGGTTCCTAAAGTGATTGGGAACTTCTTTTTTTCCCCAACCTGAATCCCTACCTACCCCTTAAAAATGTCAGTGATACAAGACAAATACTTTACATACATTTTTACATATAAACATGTCCCCTTATCTGCTTAGATTGTCGTGTAAGCATAAAAGTATCATCTGTATTTGTATCTCTGTCGTACGGAGTCTTCTCAAGCTTATGATCGCCTTCCTGTGTTACGCTATATATTATGGCCAATACACCGAAGGAAACCATGACTGTGACAAACATGTTTTCCCATTCTGTCGATGAATTGTGGCCCTAACCATAAACCATTTGAGCATGTTTAGAGATACATGAAGGCCGTGTTAGCATCCTTATAGGGTCCCCATATATCCCTATAATATCCCCCTATAACCCTTTTTAAAGGGACCCTGTTATTTGGGTCCTTGGACCCTTAGGATACGTACTCAGCTCAGCTGTGAGCCCTAAGCATTACGTTTGTAACTCGAATTTGGACGCCCCGGTTTAGGGGTTAGGGGTTTAGGGTTTAGGGTTTAGGGGTTTGGGGGTTTAGGGTTTAGGGGTTTAGGGGCTTAGGGTTTAACGGTTAAACTCTCAACCCTAACACCTTCAGGTGATGTCGGTCCATGCTATCTTCAACTACCAGAGCCCGTTCATCCCGCGGACCCTTGCAAAGGGCCCAGCTGTTGGGCTGTAGGATGCAGGATTCAGGGTTGAGGTTTCGGGATTTATGTTTTGGGTTTAGGATTTTGGTTTTAGGATCTAGGTTCTGAGGTTCAGGCTTTAGGTTTAAGTTTTGGGGATTAGGGTTGAGCTAGGTAGGACTTTACTAATTACAACTTTGGCACTTTACAACTTTTGGGGTTCCTCTGTTTCATACCAACGGGAGCTAAAAGTTAAGTGTTCAGTCGGGGATCCAAGAGCAATCAAGTTAGGTTGATGGAGCCTCAGACGGAAAAGAGCACCCAACATGACATGGAGACCGGGAACATGTTGGGGTCTATGCAATTTTTGTGTTTTGTGGTTTCGGAATATAGTGTTTAGAGACTTTAGCCGTTCACGTATTGTGGTATTCGAGGTTGAAACAATTTAGGGGTTGCCCTATACTCTAAACCCGAAACCCTTAACCCTAAATCTTGTGTAGGGCTCGAGGGACTAGGAGTCATGGGTTTGGAGGTTCCGGGGTAGGAGTGAAGCGTCTGAAGTTAGGGTTTTGGGCTTAGGGTTTAGGGTTTAGGTGCGCAGCATACAGAGCTAATGTAGTGCACTAAGAGAATAAGCAACAGCGTTCCGAGGCTTTTATACAATAGTTCCCGTATTTCCGAGCACCTTGAGGTTTCTAATTACAACCTTACAGCCTAAACCCTAGTTAGGCGGGTATAGGCCCCCTTAAGACAGTATGGGGATCTTCCTATAATATACCCAAAGCCATATTCTATCTACTTAAGGGGGACTATAATTAGGCCGGTATCTCCAAATCCCATTTCGAGGCGTGTGGGGTGTGGTAAGTGTTTATGGCTGGTGTCAAAGCCCCCTCTGGCTGGCAGCTTTCTGTGGGATCCCCTTGTCAGGAAAAAGGTTATCATCCCGGCTACAGCGAGCTGCTAAGTCCCCTGAATCTTCAAGTAAAACTTAAACTGGGTTGCTTTTAAGGAATCTAGTTTAAGTTACTATATTGGGGGAAACCGTATTAATTGCTAGATATATTTACCCCTTATGATAACTTAACTCAAATTCCGCTGAACCGTTTGGCTGGTTATCTTGGGGTGCATTCGGCTCTTTGGTATTAGCTCCTTGACATGTTTAGTACACCCCCCCAGTAGGGTTTGCAGGACCTTGTATGATTCTCAACAGGAGACTTGAGATATTGGGTGGGGGGATAGAGCTTTTGTTTGGTTTCAATGGTGTTGACTATTGGGTTGATGTGTTTCTTTTGTTTTCAGGTCCTGCTCTCTCTCAAAAATACTGGGGTCTCGACAAATATATAAATACATAAATATATACATAGTTTTCACATAGTTCATGCAGTCGCGTGCATTGGGGTGATGAGAGTTTCTCACGAGCATCCCTGCCCAGGACCCACATATATCTATATGCGCATTTTTATGGGTACGTCCATGCACAGATACATTTGTGATTCTAACAAGAACCCGCAACTACTGTTGATACTAAAAATCCTGCCTGACCTTGATACATGACAGTCCTATAATTGCCAAGGTATAAGGTACTTAGGGTCATGCAAGATTTTTAGTATCCACTGTACCATTAGCTGAGACGGAACCTCAGCCCTTCGCAGTCCCTCAGTGTCCCCACTCACCCCTCAGGTCCCAGAGGGCAACCTCTTTGAAGAAGCATCTACAAGGTGGTGCCCATAGTTATACAGCAATACTCATGAATCCCATGATAATAGTTGATGGGGCTTTACTTGCCCTAAACCCTCATTACCTTTTCGACAAACCCACGCAAAAGCCAACGTATGACTGGAGGGACCTCAGGCTCCAGATGCTGATTCTGGCGAACAGCCGTCCAAAGAGGGTTTAGGGTTTCGGGTTTAGGGTTTGTCTACCTAACTTGTCTGTATGCCAAGGCTAAACTTTTAAGCGCATGCACCTAGACGAGACAATAATTTGAATACTGGTAGGAATAGCTACAATCATAATAGCAATACCTATATAGTAATAAGAATAGTAATCGTAAGAAGAACAATAATGGTAACGCTGGTTGAGGGCAATCCCATGGTCTGAGGTCCGTAACGGAAAGCTCTACACAAATCGCGACCTGAAAGGCAGCGACGACAAGCCTCCTGTCCTGTCTTTGCGAAAACCCAGGGTTTAGGGTTTATAGTCCTCCTTAAGTAGATAGAACATGGGGTATATGGGGATCTTTTAATAATACCCAAAGCCATATTCTATCTACTTAAGGGGGACTATGGGGGTTTAGGGTCCTACGCCAAGCATCCTGGGTCATAGGCTGCATGTTGAGGACCGTAGATGATTTTATCAGGGCTTAAAACAAAGTATTCGATTACAAAGAGAGATAGCTTTCTACTTTCTTATTGAAGAATGCACCTACAAACGACCCTAAACCCTAAACCCAAACGACCTCCTCCCCTAAACCCTAAACCCTAAACCCTAAACCCTAAACCCAAACAACCTCCCCCCCTAAACCCTAAACCTCTTTAGGGCCCCAAGTATATCCTATGGAGGTACCTGAATGCTTTGGGATGGCTTCTGGATTTCAGCTTGGATTTTTGGGTAGAGCCCCCCATAGCAACCTAACCCTAAACCCTAAACCCTAAACCCCAATTGTTGGGTTTTTTGGAGGGGTTTAGGGTGAGGGCTCCCTTTCGGGGGAAGTTACTTTGAACCCTACCCAGCCTCCCAAGAATATGATCTTTCAGACTTCAATCCGAATCCCGTGCACCCTGAACTTCGAACCGCCTGCAAATCCTGGATCCTAAAAACCAAATCTTGACCCCTGAACCTCCATCCCTCCTGTCCTAGATCTTGAGCTTTCAGGCCTAACCTAGACCGTAGTCCCCAAAGCCTAAACTAGACCCTAAACCCTTTAAGCTAAACTTGGCCTTGGAACTGATCTTGGGGCTAGCTTCTCTGTAGCTGACATGGGACCTGCAAGAATCTTGAGGGTTTAGGGTATAGGGTTTAGGGTTTAGGAGGGGGCCCGAGAAGGGGCGCACAAACCGAGAAGCTGTTCCCTGCGTTTCCAAGGATTTATGGAGCGGATTGGACACCCACAGAGGCTGTGCTTCAAGGTTTTCATGCTTCAGGGTTTTCATGCAGGGGCCAAAAAGTTGCCTATCCTAGAGGTCCACGTAACCAAACATTAGGGTTTAGGGTTGAGGGTTTAGGGTTAGGTCCCAAATACCAACCAGATGATCGTATATGGGGCCTAAGGCCCCATTATTTGGGTACTCCGACGTCCCACATGTCCCTTGTATAGTTATGGCCTAGGGCACCTCAAATAGACCGCAACATGGTATTTCGGCACTTGTAGTAGGTTCAGGGTTCAGGTGAGAAGCCAATACTTTGGAGGGGCTCCCTAAACCCTAAACCAAAACCCTAAACCCTAAAGCCCTAAACCCCAAACCCTATGTAAACCTAAACCTTCAACCTAAGCCATAAATCCCCCTTAAGCCCCCCACCTAAGCTACCCTTAAACCCCCCTTAAGTCCCCCTTAAGCTCCTAACCCCAAGCCATGTAGGTATCTTAGGGTAGCCAGACTGCAGAGTCGGTGAGACAGAATACTTGTATTTACTGTAAGGGTCCAAGGACCCAAATAATATGAGGGTCCCTTTAAAGGGGTTATAGGGGGATATATAGGGATATATGGGCAAAATATAAGGGTCCAAAGACCCAAATAATGGGGTTTAAGGGCCCAAATATTAGCATTTTGGCCCTAAAACCCTATTATTTGGGTCCTTGGACCCCTAGAGTTAGTGTTGTCCCGCACGCCAGCCCTCCGACTGCTTGGAGCAACCACTTGGGAGTTTCCAGATGTGTTGTTCGAACTTACCGTAGGCATGCAATACGAATAACCCAGAGTAGGTATTCTTTATAGACTTTAGGGCCCAAAGTAGGTATCTACTACTTTACTGTCTTACATGCCTAGGGTTATATATCCCCCCCAACCCTAAATCTTGGGTACGGCCCCCACCCACTAACAGCTGGATAATGATTATAATATGGATTTATATAGCCCTTACTAGGGCGCCTAATATAGATTGTTACTGGGTGGGGGCAGTACCCAACCTAAAATCCTAAACCTCCAGACAATAGAGCCGTGGGGCTGCACAGGCCCATCTTTGAAGCGGTCCAAGGCTGTGGCCAGTCTTTAGGGTTTAGGGTTTAGGTTTTAGGGTTTAGGCTTTAGGATTTTGTGTAAGCCCTAAACCCCAAAGTCACAGACGATGAGGGGACTTTGGCAACCTCGACCTGGGTTTATAGAAATTGTATAACCCTAAGGGTCCAAGGACCAAAATAATGGGGTTTGAGAGCCCAAATACTATCATACTAATGGTATTTGGGCCCTAATATCCTATTATTTGGGTCCTTGGACCCTTAGGGTAAGGTTCAGGGTTCCTATCTCCTACTCACCGGCTTTCCTTTTTTCTCATAAGCCATGAGAAACGGGAAGGCTGTTGAAAAAGAGTTGATGTTTTAGCTTAGGGTTTAGGGTCACCTAACATAATGAATAGTCTAAAAGTCTCTGAAAGCAGCTACAAACATTATTCAACATGTTCTAGGGCCCCCAAAGCTACCCTACTTAAATCCTTAACCCTCGGCCCTAAAGTCTTAACCATTTCTGGGTGGCAAATCCCCTTCCTAAGCCTTCCACCTACGCTTTATGAATTAGGGCCTAAGTAACCATTGTAGTGAGGCCATGTATCCCCAATTAAGGGTGCTAGTAGGGGGGAGGGCCTTGGTTATTACTGAAGCCCCAAGGGTCCGAGTACCCAAATAAAGACCCCATATAATACCGTAGTCTGAGTGGTTTTGGGCACCTAAAATGAAACCCCCAAACCCTAAACCCTTGGCACTTGGACCCCTAGGGAACGCATGCAAGGCCGTTGTGCGCAACGCCCGGCTGGAGGAGCCAGGGGTGTGAATCGCGCAGTTTCAGAAGCTAATGTTTGGGGCACAAGGATACAGTAGAAAAGGAGTAAACTGGGAACCCCAAACTAGGGTTTAAGATTTAGGGTTGTTTCAGGTCTGTTGGGCTTTGGGCTGTACGGTTTAGTGTTCAGGACACCAACTCAACCCCTAAAATTCACTGGTTTTGGAGCGCATCGACACATTGGTTTAAGCCTACAAACCAAATCTATCATGCAAGCTGGTTGTCTGCTACCTCAGAAAGTATGTCCCCAGGGTCTACACCCCCAAAGCCTCAACCACCTAGGCCCCCGAAACTGAAAAGCAAACATCCTATTCCCTAGACCTCAAACCGCCAAGCCGCAACCCCAAGGCTAACTCTAAGTCCTACACCCTAAATCTGTAACCGACTAAATCTCTGAAATCCCGAACCCCGAAAACTAAGTCAAACTTACGAATGTATGGGCTGTAGTCTAAATTCCTTAAAGAAGGTTATATAGGATAGGGGATCATATCGGGTTCCTATTATAGGGCTAGTTAAGGGAGACACTGGCTGTTCAGGGTTTAGGGTGGAGGGTCTATGGAAATTAACTTAGCCAGAAAAACCCAAAGCTAACCCCTAAATCCCACATCTTACGCCCCAAAATCTCAAAACCCCACACAGAGTAGGTTTGCAGACAATTTTTAATTCCTAAGCCCTCAACCCTGAACCCTCAACCCTAAACCCTCAACCCTAAACCCTAAACCCTAAATGGGGAGGAGCCCTTCAGCCTGGACGTGCAAGGTTTCTCGTTGCATAAGGCACGGTACAGACCCTGAGACCACCCTACAGGGAGGCGCCCACTAGTTATAGGGTTTAGGGTTTAGGGTATTGTAGGGATAAGTTTAGTTCCGATTCCTATACTCTGAAGTTTAAGAGTTAATAGTTTTATTTACCGTTACTAAGTTTCCGCACCCTCTAAGGGTCGTGATTGAAGATTAGGGGCTTGTAGTGTAAGGCCTAGGAATTTGGGGGTTAAGGGTTCAGGATTGAGGGCTTATGTTTGATCATGATTCCTATCACTTGATATGGGGTAGGTAATTCTTCTCTGCTGGCCATGATCGCAGTAAACTGTACGCCTACATTGCGCATTCCCCATTTAAAAGATGTTGTATCTAGAAAACACATGTCTCTTTCCATTGTCCAATCTCTCTTTTCCTTTCGAGCGTTCAGCATTCTGTCGATTTAGGCCCCTAGGCCCCATAGACCCTAAAGCCTGAACATATCTATACATATATATATATACATGTACACGTATCCCTATTCCTTCACCTCATATAAACCTAAGTAAATGTCAGCTGGGTAGTTTCCCTCCACATACACTGTACATGGCTTCTGTATAGTCCTAGACTGTCCATATAAAACTTCAATAGCCTAATGTACGGGTAGCCCTAAACCCTAAACCTTAAACCCTAAACCCTAAACCTTAACCCACCTGGCAACTACCTTCCATCCATCAACCCAGAAACCGCCGCTGCCCTGAGCCTCTCTCATCCCCAAACTGGTCAACTGGCAGGCTGAACTGCTGTTTAGGGTTATAGTCCCCCTTAAGTAGATAGAATATGGTTTTGGGTAGATTATAGTACAATCCCCATATACCCCATATTCTATCTACTTAAGGGGGGCTGTAAGGTTTTTGGGTTTAGGGTTAAGGTTTTAGGGTTTAGGGTTCGGGGTTCAGGGTTTAGGGTTAAGGGTGCAGGGTTCATGGTTCATAGTTTAGGGCTTAGGGCTTAGGTTTTGCGATTTAGGATGTAGGGTCGGGGGTTGGGGCTTAATGGGAATTCCAAAAGAGCATGGAAAACGGATTGCACCCTTGGTCTACTTTGGGTTTCATAGTTATATACTGTAGAAGTTAAGCATTTCCACAACATGGGCTTGGGTAACAACCTCGCTGTCAGAAATTAGACGAGAGCGGTCCTATTTGTTGCTTCCTTGCAAAACGATAACCAATGCACAAAAAAAATGAGGTTTATAATTCCAGTAGTATTAGACGCTTCTATTAGGCCAGTCCTGTAAAACGATAACCAATAAAACAGCGAAGATAAGGTTTCAAAGAGGATAAGAAGGGTGGCCACACGGTTTTCACCAGAGCCCATATTACCGATACCATCTGGTTGAAGCTTTCTGCCATTTTGTGTAAGGCCAGCAAGGGTATTGTAACCCAGCGCATACTTCCAATGATGACCAGTTACCGGGATCCATTAATTTCTCAGTACTTGGAGGTTTTGGGGCTACTAAGTACATATACGTATGACTTGTAAGACTTCATGATAACCCAGTATACCCCTAAGCCCTAAGATTCAAACCCTAGGCCCTATTCCGCCTATTCCCTAAAGGAAATTCGTATCCTTGTTACCAAGTCCCCCCCTTAAACCCTAAACCCTGACACTCCAAGCGGGCCCTTAAGAGGCAACAACCGCGATGTCCTACGAGGAGTTCTTCCAGGAGGAGCGTCTACTTGAGGGGTTGTCTTGGCAAAGGGTGTGGGGCTTGGGGTTTGGGGTTTATAGTCGCCCTTACGTAGATAGAATATGGGGTATATAGTGATCTTATCATTATAGACGCGAAGCCATATTGTATCTACTTACGGGGGGCCATAGAACAGTCAAACAAACCCAAGCTCCTAACCCTGAAAGAACTTTACGCTTGAGACGTTGGGCCATATAGATCCTAAACCCTCAAGCCATGTTAGGGACCGGTTTGCATGTTCAAGGTCAACAGTGAGAATCTGCTTTCGGGTCATTCGAGGGGCACACTGAATTGAAGGCGTTCAGGATTTCTCAGGCACCTGCTCTATGCCCTCATTAAACCCTACAACCCCACACACTTAGCGACTGAGCAGGCAAGCTTTTCATCTTGCGGCCTCTAAGCTTAGGGTTTAGGAAAAACCTCACTTTATGACGAAACAGTGCTTCGATTTGAGGGGGCTTAGGGTTCAGGCTTGGATGTAATGTGCTTATGCCCGTAGGACGCCTGATATCTCCAAACGTTTCTACGTAGTCCCACACTGGGAGTCCCTGCTAGAAGGCAGGAATCGGAGGAAAGAAACAACTACTCTGGAACCTCCCAGAAGACTTTCTAACCCCAAGGTCTGATTAACTGCACCTCAAGTTGCCTCAGTCCGAGAATTTACTAGAAGGCCATGCCATTCGCCGAGAAAGCAGGTACGATCCCACACTCTAAACCTCAGACCCTACAACCCTAGAAGCCAAACTTTTATGAACACCTAAAACCCCGAAGCTCTAAGCTCAAGGCTGGAAGCGTGGTTTCCGAGCATAGGCCCGCACTTAAGTATAGGAATGTGTTCAGATCTGTACTTCTGTATATGTCTCGAGAACCCAAGTCCTTGAAAATTTGCATGTCCATTCGCAACCCTCGCAATTAGAGCTACTACTGCCAAAAATCCTCCAATTTTTGACATGAAGCTACAGAGTCATGAAATGTGGAGCTCTGAAAACGCCGGGCTTTCCAGTGACTAACTCGTGCCCGGTGCCCAACCTTTGTCTCACCCGTGGACAACCTGTGATATACCTGAGACTTGTTCATGGTCACTCAGACACAAGGTTTCATGCCTAAAGCCGAAACCCTATAAACCCTAAATCCTAAGCCCTAAATAGTAGTTTCCATTTTATCTTCCATTATCCCAATATAACCCCTACATACACCCTTTTTGTTGTTTTGCATGTTTTCGTTTGTTTCGTGGCTGGGTTCCTTGGGTAAGAATAGGGTAAGTATTACTCCTTACGTATAGGGACCACAGGATTACCGGCCTGTGGCTTTTATCATTTTGGACCACCCTAAACCCTAATAAGCCTAAACCCTAAACCCTAAGCCTAAACCCTAAAACCTAAGCCCCAAGCCCTAAGTCTATACGGACCCTAAGGAGCCTCCGGTTTCAGGAAGCCATGGCGGAAAAATATCTTCA
>CAJNIZ010046974.1:17697-37987 GCA_905231905.1 Symbiodinium pilosum | reverse complement strand
TTAGGGTTTAGGGGTTTAGGGAACCGCTTGCCTCAGTTAAGGCAGGAGTCCTTCTACGGAGTTCCTAGTCCTCTAGCCGATGGCCTTCCACAAGGTACTTGCCTTTCATCCCTAACATGCGAGAAGTCCTGGTGCATCTGCAGATCTTCATACTTGTCTTGATGCGCAGTGCCAAGGGCGCAGGCTAGATCGATTTGGGATGCTATAGGGATCTAGGGGCCTGACGCATTACCAACAATGGAAAACTAAATGGAAAAGAACATGGAAGATAACATTTGAACTGGGGTTATATGGGTGTAGAAGGCTTATCCTGAAAATAGCTACCAATATCATGCTGAGTTTACTTCATGTACTGCATATACAATAATCACACACACGGAGTCTAGGACCACAATGTTGCAATTATTCAAGCTCCTACCTTGTCGCAAGAGTCCAAGTACCAAAAAGTGGAGATTTGGGTACCGAAAACCATTCACAGATTTCAATCTGCGATGTGAACTCTAAACCCTAAACCCTATAAACGCTAAAGCCTATATACAAACCCTAAACCCTAAAACCTTAACCCCGTGTTTGGGTGCTTGGACTCCTTGGGTTCTGTTGGGGTCTTGGGGTTGAGAGTTGGGGATTTCACGCTTTCGTGTTGTTCGGCAAGGATCCTTTAACGTGACCTTACAAATTCCACAGGCTGAAAGGAGATGGGCCTTTTTTATGGACTCTACCTTGAATTTACTAGAATCTCTAGCAAGATTCAATTCAGGAGTATACCTTCAGTTGTACTAGCACCAATTGTCATACATGACATAGCATCATAGGTTCCATCCTCCGTTAAATTCCTTCATTCCCTACTTACCACCCGTAAGATGTATGCTTACCGGCTCCACAGGCTATAGCAACGTCCGACGCTATGGAACTAACTTTAAGACATAATCCCTGAACCCTAAACTCTAATCCCTAAACCCAAATCCTTATAAACCCTAAACCCCACAAACCCTAAACCCTAAACCCTGACCCCTCTTGGTATCTGTTTCGGCTATGTGGAGCCTGGAGAATCCTCTCTCTGCCCGCAAGCACCGAAAACTGCAATGTAGCATTATAATTACCAATGATGTAATGTCAAACGGGGAGGAGGCTGGAAAATGAAATGGAGACTGCGGTTACATAGAGGCTGATGGAGATTATCATGAAATGGATAACAATATCATGTTTAAGTCTATTTGAGATACCCTTGACTGCAAGTATACAAGAAATCTGGGACCACCACCATACTGGTAGTATTGTTGATGGGCCTAGACATGACAATCCCTGTGCACGATACCGTCGAAACCCGAAAAGCTGCCATCTAAACCCTACGCCCTAAGACCCTGGAGACCCGAACCTGAAATGTCATCAAACATAAGCAGAAGGAGGACTTGTGGTGGTAGGGCGTAGTACTGCATTCATATGAACAGTAAACACTCCCCCCCTTCATCTAATACTGGGGTTGGGGTGGCTTTTAATATTTGTGGGGGTTCCGAAAATTAAGGCACCTTTTAGGATTTCAGCATTTTGGGCTCCATATACTTGGGGTCCTCCTAGTGAGACAAACTACCATTCAATCTTGGTATGGAGGGCTTGAAAGGCTTGTTGAAGGATTTCCCCTTCGTTCACCGCAGAAGGCCTGGCGGAATCGCTCGATTTCTGCCGACAGGCCCCAGGAGACCTGCTGCTTGAGAACCAGTGTGCAACCCTAAGGGTTCATGTACCCAATGATTGGGTCCCTTAAGCGGGCATATATAAGGGTATATAGGAGTATATGGAGAGATATATACATGTATGTATACGGATGTATAGGGCTTAGGGCCCAGGTACCCAATAATTGGGCAAGTTGGATTTTGGTGCTAGTAATTGTAGTACAGGTTTTAGGCAAGGTTTTTGATATACTTGGACCTTTAGGCCCTCAGGGTAAAGTTTTCATATGAGAGTGGTTCCAGAGCCTCCTAGGATCTCTACCGGAATACATGGGTTTACTGGTGGGGGGTTGCCCCCTAAACTGGGTTGCTGTTAANNTAATGGGTATACATAGTAAATAATAAGGTTTCCCCAATATAGTAACTTAATTTAAGTTCCTTAACAGCAACCCAGTAAACCCTCAACCCTAGTCAGAAGCATCATTTTGATGAACTCCGGATGGTTCTTTACCATGGCTGCCGTTTCGCATGTACGTAGCAATGAATAAAGCCGGGAGGGGCATTTGGTTCATCGAGCTCGCTGAAAAGGGCCGAGGTTTGTTGGACTTGGTCAAATCAGAAAACCATTCAGTTCAGGTTAGCTAACTACCGGTTAAGAGGACCAAATGAATTGTTCAACCTAAGCCCTCAACCTGCGCTCTGTTTAGGCCAATGTACCAACTCTTAAGAACCCAGCAACCCCAACCCAAAACCCTAAACCCTAAACCCAATTACTGGGAGCTTAGAGGCGACATCACGAGTTCAGGTTCGGGCAATTAGTCACGCCCCCGGGATCTTAATCGGAAGCTCTCTTTCGATTAGGGTTTAGGGTTTAGGAATTAAGGTTAGCTTTGTTTTGAGTATCTTCGGACATATTCGCTGTGGGAGTAAACTTTCAAAACAAGCCGTGTGTCTAAAGAAAGCACATTGCAGGAGGGGCTAGGTGTACTCAAAGGTCATCCTGCGCAACCCCCTTTTGGGTACTATACATGACGTATAAACGCCATCCTATGTATCCCGGTTTGGGGCACTCCACATCTATATATATATATATGCACATATACATGCATGTACTATACTAGAACAATATGTGTATATATATGTATAAACATGTATAGACACATAGGTATACCTGGCTGCAGCCTCTTCGTGACCATTCCGCGAGTTTACTTGTAAAAGAGGGACCGTTGGGAATATCATGAAAAGCGGATCCTAACCAAACGGAAACCTATAGTCCCCCTTAATTAGATAGAATATGGCTTTGGGCTTTGGGTATGTTATAATAAGATCCCAATTACCCCATATCCTATCTACTTAAGGGGGACTATACACTACTTTACACTGCAGGATCTTCAGATTACGGTTTAGGGTTTAAGGTTTAGAATAGGGCTTTGGGCCATTTTGTGTTTCACTGGAAGGGTTACTGGAAGGGTTTTGGGGGGGGGTGCAAAATATGTTGAAGTTCTAAGGGCTGCATTATTCATGAGGCGATATAACATTGGCTTCTGCACTAACTCCACTGAGGAAGGAGTAAATGGCGGCGCACGGTACGGCATATTTCACATTGCCAACCATGATTAGCGCCGCGGCGCTGAAACCCCACAACGATCTGAACCCCAAACCCTAAACCCTGAACCCCAAACCCTAATGTGCATAAACATGGTTGATGCCCGCTAGCGCATATCTACGTAGTGATGGCCGTCTGCTTCTTGAGTCCCTATAGCCGACCTTCGTCTCAAACCTCCCATGTGAACACCCTATAAACACTATAGTAGTTTCCATTTTCTTTTCCATTGTCCTTACATAACCCCAGTCTGTACCCTATCATCCCTATATAAACCCAAAATAATCCCTATAGTTTCTAGTATCTTTTCCATTATCCCAATATATCTATAGCCTGAATCGTATATAGTGTAGTACCAACCCTAAACCCTGACGATGCTCCACAACAACGAAGTCCAAGGTTCGGTGATCTCAGTGTTGTAGAGGCCCCAACTACTGTAGTATAGTAGGCTCATATTGGGGCGTATATAGGGATAATGCAAAATAGCATGAAAACTACCATATTATATGAAGGTTATATTAGGGTTACAGTGCCGTTTTGTGGGTCTGTACCTAAAGCCCTCTCAAATGAACCATCCCGAAATTGCATTGGGAACCTCATCTTCCTCATGAAGCCGCTACTCACAAAAAATCTCAGGCAAAACAAGGCCTGACGATCGCCACCTTGGATGCGCTTTGCAAGCCATGTGGCAGTTTCCCAAAAGAGGGGGGGCCATTATCGACCCCGAGATACTACAGTCCTTATTATAGGGACCCCAAAATGGTAACCCTAATTTTAGGAAACCCTAAACCCTACATAACCCCCATATAAGCCCTATATACAGGTACCTTTACTTAAAGCCGCATTATTTGGGTACTTGGACCCTTAGGGTAGTATTGTGAGGTTCGGGATTTGGAAGTGCAGCAGCCGATCGGAGGAGTTTCTATATCCCCCATATATCCCTCAACCCTAAATTCCTAAACCCTCAACCCTAAACTCCTAAAGCCCTGGACCCCAAAGCCTAAATCCTAAACCCCTAAACCCTAAAGCCCTAGACTCTAAACCCCAAAAAACCTCAGTCCTGGAAGAGTTATGGCATGCCTCAGACTGTCCGCTCTCGCTTTCAAAATTAGGGGTACTTCTACAGGGGGATATAGGGGTACATAGGGGTTTTAAAATTGGGGGTTATTGGGATAATGGAAAATATAATTTAGGGTTTAGGGTTTAGGGAGAAACTGTAATATTTGGGTACTTGGACCCTTACCATGAGTAGTCCTATGCTTGCCAGCCCGAGCCCTAAGACTGTGTCACTTCCGCCGCTTCTTCATCTTGACCATGACCTCCCCCCTTGCGAGCCATACTTGCCGAACACATTACTTCCCTGTGCATACCATGTTTAGGGTTTAGGGTTTGGGGAAGTAGGGTTTAGTGTTTAGGGTTTAGGGTCCACAAGCAACCATGAAACAACAGGGCCCTTTTCCGCGAGGGTCCAAATCACTAGGCAATCTGCACACACGCCGCAAAGTATCCATATTGGAGCCTTTTTCAGGCCCCAAGTAACTCTCTTCCCACATTATTCCCCGGATACTATAGTACACCACAACAGGGAGGCTGAGTGTGAAAGGTTTTTAATATCAGCGGGACGGGAGTATACACTATACAGCTGGACCCTCTCAAATCCTGCGAAGCTAGACCCTCCACCCGAAACCCAAGCCCTAAATCCTGAACTCTTAAACCTAGAGAATGAACCCTAAGCCCTCAAACCTACACCCTGAACCCCGAAAACTAAGCCCTAAACCGTGTGGCCTGACACCTGATTCATCCTAGCGGCGCAGAGAGTCAGAGATGTGGGTCGAAGCAGACTGCGGCCGGAAATCCAGTGGCCTCAGTCCCTACACGCTAAATCTTAAATCCGAGTCTATGGTAAGATTTGGCTGCTTCTATTTTTTGTACGGCAGAATGTATTAACCCATTTGTTTTCCCTGTTGGTGCTGGAAAGGTGCTAGTAAACAACATTTAGCGCAGATTTCACGAGCCTCCTGTTGCGGGGCAGGTTTTGTTTGAACCAAAGCAACTGTCTCCTTAAACACTAAGACTTTACCCTAACTGGAGAGTCCCGCCTACCCCCAGGATGAGGGCGTCTGGGCCAAGTGGATTGACAATTCCTGACATGTCGACGGAGAAATACAGACGCCTGATCTTTAAACGTCAGTAGAGTCAGGCTTTGGAGGCTTTCGGGCTACCCGCCCACAAACTAACATGCAAGGCCAGGATCCTACGTGTCCTTCCAACACAAAGCCTCTGCAAACTCTCCCGGCTTCCGGTAAGGATCATTGAGTTTTCATTGTACAGCAACCACATTATCTGCTATGTATCCATATTCTGGTAGCTTCACTGATTTCCTTACCAGCAGCCCAGTATCATCTTGTTTTAGGTGAGGCTGAGGTGTTTCAGCTTCGGGCTTTACGAACCTGAGGTCACATGAATGTAGAGATTCTGGGTTCAAGCACGTATCAACCCAACAAACGTTGAAAAAGCCTAGCAGCTCTAAAAGTCCTAAACACTCCTGTAAACCTTTGTTAAACCCTGGTGTGGCACATTGTGGCACTAGGGTAGCCTCCTACGTTTTCATCTACATAGGACAGTTCCCCTGAGAATTCTGCGCAAGTCCCTTGATGTGAGGATCGGATGTCATGATCAACTTGTTCAAGACTTGTGCTGTGTTGAGGCATAGCCTATTCCCTTTGCCGATTACTATATAAGCCCCTCTCTCGGTAAGACGCTCCCTAGACAGTGCAAAACTTGAATGCTGCTTCCGTACAACAGCAAGGGGGGAGGTTTGTAGTGCTTTGAAATGAAACTGTTCCATACTTCCTGTTCGTAGGGCCAGGTGGCCCTCCAAAAAACTTCTCCTCCTCCCGCTCCATGCATTCTGTGAGCCGTCGCGGAGGTAGTCCTGTAGCAGGTTGTTCCAGATCCGAAGCACACTCCGTCCAACCCCTGATATGTCCCCAAGGGTCGAGGTATCCAATAATTGGACACATGGGTTTTTGGTATGACAAAAATTTGGAGATCCTTTTCCCCCAAGTATGAGGGCCCCTCCTCCCATCAAGCACATGTGCCAAACAGCATGGGAGGGTTGGGAGAAGTTCAGTCTTCAGGATTTCAGGATTCGGATTTTGATCTTGGAGCTCTTCTATATACATTCCTGAAAATTCAAAAGCTACAGCGTCCTGCTAGGGACCCCCCCTAATTCAGAGGATCCGAGTTAACTTGAGTCGTGGAGTCATGGCCATTTTACAAAGTGCTCTTGGGGGCAGAGTCCAAATTTCGGAATTCTGGGCTACCTGTATTTTATAGTAGGGGGGGTTAACATCAGGGAGAAAGGGTAACAGGCTTTGGGCAAACATGTGTTTATCGAGCACTTGGACTTTTTGGGTAGTGCATACCCGAGGGATTCTGCGCCACCCAGGGCGCCTGACCAGCTGTACTCTGCAGGAGAAGGCCTACGGCAAAGCAGGGTTTTCTTCCATAATCATAGCCCTAAGGCTCAAAGTAGCCCAAAAGCCTTTTTTACAGTATGTCTTGAAATAGTATTCTTATTATTGATATTTAATTACTACCATTGTAAGTATTGTTGTTATTCTTATTGTTGGGAAAATTATCAAAACATGAGTCTGTAGAGCCTTAGGGTGAACCTTAAACTCTAAGCCTCTAAGTCCGAGAGTCCTCCGCCAGTAGTCGGGCGCTTTGGCCGCGCTGAGGTTGGCCGCATAGCATCCGGTAAAGCCATGGTGGCAACGCTCCAAAGGGTTTTCAGGGTTTGGGGTAAGGAAATATTGAGGGTAGGCCTTACTTGTTTGGGATTGACCGCACCCTAATCAGGTTGCAAAAGGTAGTGGCAAGTGTAGGGCTTCGTTGTCGGGACCCTGAGCCCTGAACGCACTGTTTCTGGGGTCTTGCGGGTTAATGCTCTCGTCCGTGACGCCATCGTCCGGACCCTTTTTTGGCCGGCTTGCTTATGTCTGTCCAAGAGGTTGCAGTAAGCCTGATATCGACGACTCTTGCAAGTAATCCGGAGAGCTCAACATTCATAGAGTGTATAGGATGATGATGCATGGATAATGATGGAAAATCAATGGAAACTGCGACTTAGGGTTTAGGGCTTAGGGTTCAGGGTCTAGAGGCCTCAACTCTACACTCTCGAAATCCAGTTTCCACTAGATGTTCCATGGACTTGAGGGTTTAGGAAGTTCCATATTCTTTATCAGTTTGTGCTTTCACCCATTTGAGGCTCCAAAATAGGGGCCTCCTCATCTACCAAGAGCAATATATTCTGATCATAGTGGCTCCCCATACGAATAGAAGGCACCTGTTTTTTTGGAACCCGCCCGTTTCTTTCCAAGGCTTGAGGGTCTGTGGGCATGATCTCGGGGTTCGGACTGCTTTCGGGAAGGTTAATTTGAGCCCAAGGACGGCGGAAAGGAACCTAGATTTGGACGGCACTTGAACAGCTAACTTTTGATGTGTATGCTCTGTATGGAGACTGAGACGTAACTCTATACTACCCCACCCTAGGTTCCCCCTTAAGTAACCTCAGTCAGGCCGAATTATCCCTCAAAAACCCATGAAATTATGCAAGAGCTAGAAGACTTGTAAACTCTGCACCAGTAGAGATAGCTTCAGCTCATGCTTCACACAGATGATGCAGCTTGCTGCTGCAGACGGCCACCTCTTTAACAAGAGGGCATCAGTAATGGGGTTTAGGGTTTATAGGGTTTAGGGTCCCATCCCCTTCAAGAAGGACTGGGTACCAGTAATTTCGTAATCATAAGGTCATAAGATTCTCGTTCTGGGCTGGGGCTACACCCTGATTTACAGGACTTTTTACCCAAATTAAAACTGACCGTGAACATCTGAACATACCGCTACATAGGGTAAAGCAGTAACAGGTGTGATTCCCCAACGTTCCCTAAGCCCCGCAAACACTGGACCCTCGCCACCCTAAGCCATCGCCCCCAACCCCTAAACTCTCGCCACCCTGAGCCATCAACCCCAACCTCGGAACCAAAACGATATACCTACGCCCTAAACCCCAAAACCCTAAAAAGCCCTAAACCCCAAACTGTAAACCTTAAACAGTAGTTTCCATTTTCTTTTCCATCATCCCTACATAACCCCGACATATTGCAGTAACCCTAAGAAGTGGTCAAGAGCACCTTCGGGAATGGCCACACCCAGTATTCCAGTCTTCCCTGTTAGCCATAAGCCCTAAATCCTAAATGAGCCATTGTGTAAGCTCCTAGTATCTCCCTTCATAGCCCCCGTAGCAGTCCCCTGTGTAATCCCCTTTATAACACCATCTAAGGAATTCAGACTATAGCTCAAATAGTGCAGTAGTGTAGTAGACTCCATGTTCGTTTCCACTCCCCAAGACCCTCCCTGCCTTACTCTTGTACTAAGTTATGCATGTGGCCGATAAGCTTCTGAGATATCCACATTTAGCTCTCTCAATTTATATAGATGATTTTTGTTGCTATTAGCTACCATTTCTATTATGATTGTTGTTATATACAAACATGTCTGTACATACAGCCCTATAACCCTGCATACGACACCTATAAACCCCGAAGCCTACGAGCCATGTGACCCTACGACCCAAAATCCACAAATCTATAGATCCCAGGACCAGAAGGCACCCAAACCCTACACTCTACACACTAAAACCTAAACCCCAAGCCCTAAAGCCTAAACCCTAGACTCTAAACCCCAAACCCTAAACCCTAAAGGCTAAACCCTAAACCACAAAAACCCTAAGCTCTAAACTGTAAACCCTAAGCCCTTAGCCCTAAACATCGCTGGTTCGGCCGTCGATCCGGCGGCATGAAGCTGGGGCTGGCAAACTCCAGGCAGCCCTTTAGCAAGAAGATGTTGCACACCTTGGGATAGATGGGAGTTACAGGGTTTAGGGTGTAGGGATAAGGGTTCAGGGTCGATGCTGAGGGCTAAGGGCTTAGGGTTGAGTTTAGGGTTTAGGCTTTAGGGCTTAGGGATAAAGGTTTAGGCGTTTAGAAATGAGGGTTTAGGGTTGAGGGTTGGGAGTTAGAGGGTTATAGGGTGTAGGGTTACTGTAATATCTTGGGGTTACATATGGATGATGCAAAGGAAAATGGGAACTACTATTTAGGGTTTAGAGTTATAGGGTTTAGGGTACAGGGCTTGGGGATAAGGGTTTAGGGTTTGGGGAGTCTTGGGATACATGGGAGCTATCTGGGTTGCTGTTAAGAAGTTTAAACTAAGTTACCCGATTATTGTGAATATATAGTCGACAATAGGCTTTCCCTATGCTAGTTGCTTAAACAGTTCCTGAACAGGAACCCAGTGAAAGGGACAGGGATGTAGACGGCTAGATTCATATACAGGGTGTTAGCGGTAGATTCATAAAGGCTTACGGGCATGGTAGGTTATACGGGTACTGGGGTGGCATGGGGATCTTGCAAGGAGCCCTTCTGGGGGGAAGGCCGGGTATCATAGAAGACCCTTCTGCAAGAATATGTTATTGCAAACCTTCAAACCACCCAAAGTTTGGCATTTCGCGGGGGAGGGTTTGGGGGTTAACCCTCCGACCCCTTACGGGTCCCTAAACTCGAAACCCTAAGCCCCAAACCCTAAACCCTAAACCTTTAGGGCTTAGGGCTGGGGGCCGGGGATGCTGTAGGGAGAAACGAGGGGCAATTTGAAGCTGCAACTGTTCAGCAGTTTTGCAGACCTTGGGAGATATGGGGTTTTATGGATCGCATTCGTTAGAGGTTTAGGGTTTGGGGTTACATTTGGAGCTGTAACACGTTCGGACACCCCCCCTCCTCCAAATATTCTGAATACCGAATTGCATTCCTTGTTGTTCCATCTTCTTATCGCTTCGTGCGGTTCTCTACCCCAGGGGTTCCAAGTCTAACAAAGATTCCATAGTTTGGAACCTGAAGAATATACATATTACGTACTGCATTCCATACTTTGGGCCTCAAGGTATACAAAAAAAACTACTTTGTTCAGTACTGTGGGCCGTAACAAGTAGCTGACTATTGTTACTTACTTTCGGCTATTTGGAGCCCTAGGGTACCAAGTTCAGGGGCGCTGCCCTTTGTTACGACTTTGTCAAGCAAATCACCTTTTAAATCCGCTTCACCCAAACCAAAACCAAAGGAAACGTTTTCAGGGTTTGGGGTTTAGGGTGGTCCACTGAGGTCTTCGTATTTTCCTTCGTATCTTTTTTGTGGGCTCGGATCCATGCTGTCCAGAATGTTGAGGCTATGCTAAAAGTCTTAGGCGTGGGAGGCATCATGCAACCTCCTTTGGTGGTTTCCCAAAATTAGGTGTACCTTTTTTGGGGGGTCCCCATAATAAGGATTGTAGTATATTGGAGTCTATATTGGGCTCCCCTTATTTTGGGAAACAACCATTTATGTGTATATGGGCTATGGGCTATAGTCCAAACTCCTAGTATCCCTCTTAGTAGCCCCCATACTACTCCCCTATGTAATCTCCTTTTTAATCCCCATTGATGGAGTTTAGACTAAAGTTTAGACTGTAGCTCATGTGTGGTAAGAGGGGTGTACAAGGTTTAGGCTTAAGGGTTGTGGGGGTCTTCAAAAGTTGAGCATCGATTTCCTTCGGTCTCTAGGTTGCGCGCAAGGTTCTCATTTGGATCTCGTTCAGGGTTCAGAGGTGTAGGGTCTCATCTGGAAACGCCTGGGCCTGTGATCCCCAACTCTGCATGATTTCGGCACTTGATTTTTTGAGGATGCAGGGACTGGAGCGAGGGGTTAAGGATTTGGAGTCTGGGCTTTTGGGGCGTACGCGACGTTTTGGCTTGTGGGCTCAGCTTTCAGGATTTGGAGCATAACGTGAGGGCTCGGGTTCAGGGTGGTGCCCTCCAGTTCCATAACTATATTGATAAAGCCCATAACTATAATTAATGGGGCTTATAAGTATACTTACCCCCTTATAAGTTACTTATAATAACCCAAGTTATAACTCAGGGGCCCATGTTGTCGGGATGGTCATGGTGTAGGGATGCAGAGGGGCCTGAACCGGCTCTCAAAGTTTGGAGAAACATAGCTCCCTCAAATTCTGCATCTCCTCCCCCAACAAGAATTGACACTAACCATCAGTTGATCATGTGTATTGAAGTTTTTGTGGGAATACTTATCTCCTTGTGGACGGCGTTTTTTGCCATCACCGATGCTTGCACAAGCAAGAGAGCCGGAGGCCCTCGCGCAAATGCGCTCGACGGGGTCCTCGCACGGCAGCGTCGCCACCTTAGCATGTCAAGTAATTGTCCATATGGCTCCAGTTACCTAAATAATGGGTTCTGGGTTCTCTATACCCTATAGTAACATAGTATACCGTATACTTACATAGCCCAGTAGCCTAAATAGTAGGGAGCCCTAGGGTGTGGCATCACAAGAGATCATGGGCATATGTGCGAATGGAAAGCAGAGGGGACACCTGATCATAGAGGCAGCAGGGAAGGAAAGCAAGGGTTTGTAACCCAGACCGTGATGAATAAGCCCCCGCTAAGGATCCTAATGTTACGGCCCTTGAAAGGAAGGGTTTATTCATCATAGGTCTACATTTGGGTTGCAGGTTTGTCCATCCTAGTCGAGGAGAGACTCAGGGTCCAGGAAGGTGTCTGGGAAATTGAGAAGATGCTCTGCTATTAATTGATGTTCAGGCCAGCTTAGGCCCTTAGGCCTCAGGCAGAAGGGTTTGGGTAGGTTCAAACTTACATTTGCTGCTTCAAGAAGAAAAGCTCCTTCTCCCAGAGCATTGCCAGGGCATTCTGTGAGCTCAACGAATCTAATCTAGCACTAAGCCCCAAAAACCCGAGCCACAATGACAGCTGGCTAGTATGCTGCGGAGAAATGACCCTCAACGATTGCCCCTATGCTCCATTCATTCTTGTCCTACCTACCACCAAGGAGCCGTTCACCCCTTTGGAGCCACAAAAAGGTCCTGCCCTAAAGGGTCAGCTCTAAACCAAAAACCCTAAGCTGTGAGAATCTGAGGTTTGGGCTGCGTGTGGCTTCCCGTCGCTCAGGCGGTCCCTGAGTGGATTGCACAGGGTCGGCTTGGCTGAAGTTGCAAGTTGTGTCTAGCCCAGAATTGGTTGACCCTGTCAAAAAGCAATCCTTGCTTGCATTCATGGAGCTTATTTGGCTGGGAGCTGGGCTATGGCCTTTGCAGGTATCATTCTAATGTTAGGGGCAGGCATCCGCTTACGCAACCCATCAGTTCCCATCCCTGCATATCAGCACCGACTCTCGGGCATGTTGTGGCTGAGGTTCCAGCAACAAGCCAGATGCCTGGCAGAAGGGTTTAGGGCTTCAAATACAAGGCTTAGGGCATAAAGCTTAACTGCGGCTCCATTTAGCCACATTGGTGCTAACTACAGAAGTTTACACAGTCAAAACGATATCTAAACTCCGTGGCATGTGCACGTACAGGCGGGCTCTCTTCAGCAGGCTCCAGTACTTCTTTGCCCCTCCAGGCCTCTTACACAGGGTTTCTCCCAAAAAAGGACCCCTTAAGGACCCCAGCGTACATGGCCCTGGTCACCCAGGAAACAGCTAGGGGCTCATAGTAGGAGGCTCATACTGATGTAAAGGCTCATGGTTAGGACCTCAAACCGTTATGTTGTCAAACCCTAAATTTTAACCCCCATAACCCTAAATCCTGAGCCCTAAACCCTATAATCCTAAATCCTAGACACTAAACCCTGAACCATAAACCCTACATCCTATAAACCCCTGTTCTGTCCTTTTGTGCCCGAACCTCTTCATGCCTCGAGCTCGCACCCTACCAGACCCATCTACCCGACCCCTTTTTGGTGGGAACCCAGTTTTGTGCATAGAAGATACTAGGCAAAAAGTTAAGCATCTCCCAAAAAAAGGCCAGGGTATATGTGTCTAGGTAGACCCTACACCCTAAACCACTTGCGAGCATTTCTGAAACGAAACTACGCGCCCTCGGGTGGCCTGCTACATTGGGTCTTTGAAAGACGGCGGTTCCTGTGCTTCAGGGGACTTAGAAAAGGCTGCTGGATAGCTTCCATCAACACCACGTCAGCATGTCCTCCCGGAAAGCGCGACAGGCCAAACCATCATGCGGGTATTCATTTTAGGGTTTAGGGGTTCAGGGATTTAGGGTTTATGTAGGGGGGAGGGTTCTATGAGGATCCAAATAGCCCGATGTAGGTCAAATTCACAGGCTGCAGGCCCACTGTGAGTATTATTTGTATACTTGGACGCCTAGAGGGGCCTAAACCCTAAACCTTAATCTAGTGAGATGTGGGCCTCCCTCTAGAGGATTCCACTCCCATATGGGGAGTTCCAGGAACTGGGAGTCCCTTGTTGGGAATCTCAAGAATAAGCACTGTAGTATGTTGCGGTCAGGGTATCAAGGCTTGGGGTCAAAGGGTTTAGGGTCTAGTGCCCTGTGTTTATGACCCCCCCCCCTCCGTATCTGCAAAGCAAGCCAAGGATGCCGTCACGGCGATGTTCATGGTCATGCTGTCCGTGCCTCGTTGGACCACCAGAGGCTCAAGGAGGTTTTGGGGCATTCACAAGGGCATCTGTGTAGTTTTGCTTTTGGTGAGAGATCTTGGTACAGGGGCATAGGGTTAAGAAAGAGACTACCGATGGGGTCGCGGGGACTTCGTAAGTAGGTTGATAACCCCTATCACCCACATAGTAGCCCTTCTTATCCCCATGATTACCCTACTTATTAAGTCCGCCTGACCCTAGACCCTAAATCCTAAATCCTCAACCCTAAATAATATGGTAGTTTCCATTTTCTTTTCCACTATTACTAAGATCCCCTGACTCTTCAAGTAAGGCACGAAGGTCTACAGCAAGGACTGAAACTTCTGCGGTGTTGTGCAAGGTGTTAATGTCTGGCTTTCTGGTAGTTCGTAGCGAATGGAGCAGCGGATCAAAGTCGTGACAATGTACCTCCTTATGATACTGTAGGGATCCAAGTAGACAAATATTACCTACATTGGGCCCTAAAGGCTGTACATATTACTTACATTGGGCTATTTGGATCCCTAGGGGTATTGCATTCACATGCCTTAATTCCTACAACTCACGATTTAGGGCTTAGGGCTTAGAGTTTAGGGCTTAGGGTTTTGGCATGGTCTAGGGTTCGGCAGTTAGGATTTGGGGTTCGGGGTTTAGGGTGTGAGGTGTAGGGTTTAGGGTTAAAGCCAGGAATCTTTGAGCCGTCCCAGATAGTCCCTGAAGATGCCACGAATAACATGTGAAGACGCGTTTTTCACAACTATTCATCCCTAAAGCTACACTCCTTTGCCTTTGTAAAGTTTCCGTTTTGGCTTTCTCCTCGAGCATGTTGTTTTTCATGGCCCGAAAAACGATTTGAAGATCCCCCGAACCTACAAGCGCCAACATTTTTACGACAAGGAAAGGCAAGAAGTCATAGTCGCAGTGCAAGACACGTGCACAACACCTCAGAATACCATTGCTCCGCGCCCTCTGTCCATGCTCAACAAGGAGCCCAAAACACAGCTCACATACCTACCGGGTAGACAGGTTCAAAAGTAGAAGTTCTGCAAAAAAGGACTACAACAAAATATGGCCAGGCCTCGTGTGAAGTGAGCTGAAGTCCCACCAGCAGGACACCTGCAAACGTTTTTCAGTGCTACTGTGACATTACCAGCGGTCAGCGATATTGTCCGGAGAGCACGTCAAGCAAACTCAGCAACACATAAAAGTGTCACCTTAGCGTTGGTGGTTGTGGTCATCGCGGCGGCGACGGGGGTGGTGTCGGCATTGGCAGTGGCGGTGACTGTACTGTAGCTTGGGCAATCTTTGTAACAGCTGCAGTAGAAGGTGGTGACTACGATCCCGACTTAATCTATCTGATCCCTTACGCTACTGTGGGTTCTGTTGGCTAAAATGCAAGCCAGGAATAGCAGAAATCATGAACATGAACTGCAACGAAGTTAACCTCCCTGACTCCAACACCTGACTTACTCTTAAAGGGTTATGTACGAGTAATATAGGGGTATATAAGGCTTACAAAGAGCTTATATAGGGGGTACATATACTCGTGATGGGCAGAAAGAGGTTCCTCACATTAACTGCAGGCCTCCCTCACCCCGGTCGCCGCTGGACAAAAGCACCACTAGCTATAAGGGTTCATAATTCAGAAGGTATAAAAAGGCTTGATAGGTTAGTAGGTTCAGTCATTCCTCCTTACAAAACCGTTACCGCGCAAGGAAACAATAGTTACTATAGCCCCCCCACTAAAATCCCTTCAGGACACTTGATGGGAGGGCAAAAAGCCAGTTAAAAGGATCGTACACCTGGTCGAACACATAATATAGGGGTTTTGGTAGCGCCCACCCCCAGTATTCTGAAGACCATTCTTCAATCCTATGAGGCGATAGGGTCCTACTGTTTGGGCGTTGGAGCAACCAAAATCTCTTTGTTTGTCAAGTTGCGAGAAACTAGCCATATGTCCGTTGAGAAAGCTGATGCAGCACAACTATGCAGGTGGAAAACAAAGGGTTTAAATCTACTTCCACACATACCTTCAGCTGCAAAATCCTTAACGTAGGCACGCTCGAACACTGGTCATCAGTTTGAAGACGTCCCGAAGCACTTTTTAACGCCTACGTGAGGGTACCCGTATCCACGCGTACACTAGAGATGCCTGTAACGACAGTCGAAGACAAATATTTTGAGAAACTCACGTATACACCCCATGCAAGACCCTTCACCTAAACCCTAAACCCTTCACAAACAAACCCTGAAGCCTTCAACCCTTCACATACTGTGCCCCACGCGGCCTGCACTGAACACCTGCCGCCAGGCGCAGAATGCCTTAGGGTTGACTCCCCCAAAGGGTCCATGTATCTCTATGGTGTATACTATACCCAAAGCAGGTTATATGGAAACCCCTTTGGGCCCTGAGTTTAAACTCTGTACCTACATATGCGCTACACATGGGATGCCTCGAAAACAGGATGCCTGTCTATGGGGATATACGAATAATAGGGTTTTAGGGCCCAAATACTCTGACATTCCTGGTATCTGGGCTCTAGAGCCCCATTATTTGGGTCCTTGTACCCTTGGGATACATAGAGGGGCTAGAAGAGAGAATCGAAGCAACGCCGAAGGAACATTCAAGAAATCATTCCACACCCAACTTCCGTCCGGAAATCTGCTACATAACCCTTAAGCCTTAAACCCCATGTAGCTCCTTTTCATCAACATGGAGGTTTCCCAAAATTAGGGGTACCTTTTCTGGGGTACCCATAATGAAAATCATCGTAAATTGGGGTCTATATCGGGGTCCCCTTATTTGGGAAACTACCTCAGGAACTAAACTCAGAAGCATGGATGACTATGGATCCAAATGCATAACAAGTTCAGAGCATGAAAGCCTCCGGCGCTGGCAGCTTTAAGAAGCTTTTTCTATCAGGATAAGCATGGTTCTAACCTGATTTAATAACCTTACTTATGACCATTCCTGAACCTTCAAGTCGATACAACATGTGGTATCCAGAAACCTATTATGGTTGTGGGGAATCTCATGTCATATTATACCTACTTCAGGGAGACATTAACCTTGACCCTAAACCCTAAGCTGTAAAACCTAAAGCCTAACTGCAAGGGTCGAAGTGCCCAGATTACTGGGTTTGAAGTACCCAAAAGCTTTACGATTGGGGTACCTGGTCCCTTAGGTCAGGAGGCTCAAAAGGTGGGATGAAGGTAGGTGGGTTAAAGGAGCCCTAGTATACACTGTACTAAATTGGCCCCGCCTTGTGAGCCCTCTTACGAGGGTAATCCTAAGCTGGGGATGTCAGCCGCGTTGCTGCTGGACAGCACCACAGGGGGCCGGGGCGATGCCGCTGCCACCTGGCTATCCATACTTGGAGGGTCAGGGGGACGTAGTAAGTAGGTTAAAAATGGGGATACGTGAGGTTACTATATTGGCTATAGGGGCTATTAACCTACTTACTGAGTCCCCCTGAATCGCCAAGTACCCCTGAGGATCTAGAAAGTAGAGCTCCCAGCATTTAGGGATGTATAAGTGCTATGTAGGGACAAAAGGGGTTATGCGGGGATATCTAGGAGTTATATATGACTACATGGGGTTCTACAGGTGGACATTGGGTTAGTATGCTACACTTCTACTTGGTGGTCTGTCTGTGGGAACCTCTACATGCCATCTTCTTTCTGGATCCTGCTTTGGGTCTAGCTATGTCTTGGGTACGGCGCCCACGTTGTAACAGTCTGCATTAGGGGTCATCTTCAAGGCTATACATACTTGTATTGCAAATATTATCCAACCATTACAGAGTGGCGGCAGTACCCAAGCTGCAGTATGTCCCAGAATCAAGGGTTTGCTTGAGCCCTATATTAGCGCTGAGGGATTCGGGTCTTAGGGTTTATGGATATCACACCCAGCATGGAGAATCAGATTAAACACTTCACAGTTGTGACTGCCTATGATCCTCAAAATGCTGTTTCTCAATGCCTTACGAACCTGCAGTTAGGAGCCGTTTAAATTTCTGTTCTTGTTTCGGAGGGCGAGGAGGCGGTGGAGGTCCACTATGAGAAGCAATTAACTTCCGATAGTCTTCTATTCTATTGTCTTCCTGTTCTTTCAGTTTTCCAGTTTGTAGAAGGTGGAATCCAACATGCATGGAAGCCCTACAGTTGGGTCGTGCCGGGCCAAGTGAACTACGCAAGTGCCGCTGCTCTTACAGGTCAGCTGAACCCCTGAACCATACAGTCCCCCTTAAGTAGATAGAATATGGCTTCGGGTATATAATAATAAGACCCCCATATACCCCATATCCTATCTACTTAAGGGAGACTATAAACACCAGCACCTCCGACGGGCACCCAGCACCCCAAACAAGAACCATCAAAAAGTGTGCCTAACAGCCCGAAGTCTAGAGTCACATGGAAGAGACAAGGGAAAATTCAATGGAAGCAGCGATCTAGGGTTTCAATTTCAAAGTAGGAAATGGGAAAGCACATGGAAAACATGGAAGGCTAAATGGTAACACGCGGATTTCGGCATTCCCCCCCCCAAAAAAAAACTATACTGTCACATTACTTTGACAGGATTGTATGCATTTGAAGGTTGGGGATACCAAAATTCTCTTAGTCGTCCAGGTTGGGGAACTACGTTGTACTCAAAGGCCCTTAAAAGGTTTCTGAACAGATCCCTCATAAACCAGCAAGGGAACGTAACACGTGAATATGAATTGCCCTCGTAAGCCCAGAAGCCGACAGACTAAACCCTAAACCGCCCCCTGACCAATAACCCTAAATCCTGAATCCTAAACCCTGAACCCGAAGCTTTTCGCCTCTTTTGCGTTCTCCGACTGCTCCTGCCGCATGGAGTCGATCCTCTGCAAAGACGGGGTTTCCGGAAACCAAAAACTCCAAAACCCTAGGCTTCGGCTTAGGCATCAAAGTTTAGGGTTTGGAGCTTTGGGACTACCCAAAGCGTGGAGCTGAAGTAGCTTCTTGTATAATTTAGGCCCAAAGGGTTCCTGCACAATGTAGAGCCATGATTAATAACTTCCCTCCCTGTAAGGGCCTTAAGATTAGGATCCCTTATGATAATCCCTATTAAAGGGAAGGGAATTACTAATCAGGGGTCTACATTATATACCTTGGGGCTAAGTCTAGACTTTGTGATCGCTTGATGAAGGTACGGTATCCGTGAGTTCACGGCTTGAAAAGCTAATTCGGACAGCATTCGGACTCATACCCTGTATATACTCCATACCGCAATGAGACGAGGAATATAGAGCCCTGTTGTTGATAGAGCTTACATCAGGCCGTTATGGCATGATGGGTTTACTGGGTTGCTGTTAAGGAAATTAAAGAAAGTAAGCTACTATAGTACAAGATTAGTTACTATATATCCATATTATGGTAACTTAATTCTGGTTCCTGAACAGCAAGCCAGTTCAAGGTACAGAAGGTTCTGCGGTTCAGGATGCTGTTAGCGCAACTTTTACTCTAGCTTCCGTCCGTGCAACCCAGTGAATTGGGTTGAGGATTTCCGCGATTATGGCTTAGGGTAGACCTTTTAAGCTTTAGCAGTCATCACGCGCCGAAAAACTTCTCCAACATGCAGAAGCGTGAAGGTAATGACTGTTCCCTAGCAATAACCCCCCGGCCATCTAATCAGAAATACGCCCAACAAAGCATAAGTACTTAATAGGGGAATGTGCAGGGTGGACGGTGTAGTAGTGTGAGGTCAAACAACTGGGATCCCAGCAAAGATCCATAGACTCTGTAAATACCATATACCTTAGTCCATTCGCCTTTACACTAACTGTTACCACAATGGGTAGTAGGGCTCACAATACTCCCTTCATAAGAGCTCCTCGAAGGCCACTTACCGTAAGGGGAAAAGACCCAACGCCTAAACCAAATACCCCTAGATCCTAAACCGTAAACTCTAAACCCTAAGCCCCAAACCCTAAACCCTTAACCTCAAACCCTTAAGGGTGCCTTAATGAGGGGGAATGACCCAGCGAAAGCAGGCAAGGGGCCGGGAACGCACGTGAGATTTGAGCTCGGCAGAAGTTACTTTGTCCGCCAGCTCGCGAGCGTACCTTGTGCAGGGGCTTAAATAAGAAGAATTGGCTTCAAGATCTAGGATTAACTAGATTAAGGGTTTAGGGCTGAGGGTTGTAGGCTTGTGGTTTAGAGTTCTAGTTAGTAGAGGTCTGCATACTTTTCACCCCCCCCAATGCGATACCACAGTTACACAGGGCCTTCTATGAAAGTTGTACAGGGTTTCAGGAGTGGGCAGGAACATCAAAAACTACCATGTATTGTATGGGGCTTGAGGATATATGGGCGCAAATGAATCAATGAATGGTGGAACATCCAGTGGGAAAAGACATGGAACATGCAATGGAAACTGGGCTTATACGAGGTTCGTACGGTAGGGATGCAATGTAAGGGCCTACCCAAACCAG
>CAJNIZ010046973.1:0-37991 GCA_905231905.1 Symbiodinium pilosum | reverse complement strand
TGAGCCCTAAATCCTTAGACCCCAAAACCAAAAAAAAAACATGCATCTTCAGCATCCCCTGTAGAGTGACATTACCTCAGGTACCGGCCCTTGCTGGATTCTTTTGGCTCAAGCGGCTCAGGTCCTTTTCCACATCTTCGCCTTGCTCCTCGCAAACCTGAGGATCCTCCACCACGTTGGCGCCTAGCGCCTCCAGAGCCCGAATGTCCACCTCATTGGAACTCTCTTCGAGCAGAAGGTTCCTCAGTCTCAATCGACAGCACATTCTGAACCTGGGGCACGTGGGCGATGGCTCCTGCCGCAGCATCCATAAAACGCACCTGAAGGTGCAAGGCCTCACCTCACTTGGTGCATTTGCTGGGTTGGTGAGAATACCCCTGGTACGTCTTCTGGATCAGTGCTTCTGGCACAACCTCTTGGCCCAAGTCGGCCTCCGCCTCTGCTGAGGTTGGTGGGTCACGGGTTGAATTCACGAATGGAGGCTCCTTCGAGGTCAATCTTTGAAGCCGAGAGAAACGGAAAGCTGGAGTATAGGAGCAGCATGCCAACTATCACGACATAGTGCGTCAGGGAGGAAAAGGTCATAGTCATAGATGCCAGAGATCAAATTCGCCACCGCGTCTGCTTCAGCCATTCCACTCCAAGATGGCGACAGAAGCCAGCGCAAGAAACGTCTTAAACACTGGGCTCTTACAACAAGGATTGGATTTCTGGTCAGGGTAAGGTCCCTGTGCTGGTTGCCAGCTCCTCATGGAATCTCCGCCTGAGCTGAACTGTCACGCGTCATCCGAGAATCCGGCTGCTCCAGCACCCGCCCCCCATAACCAGTGCATTGCATTACAGGACTCTGATCAGTCTTGGGTATCCGCTGTGCGTCTGTGCAATTGCATTCCCGCCCAAACTGAGTCAACCTAGCAGCCGCGCATGTTGGGCAACATGTTTACACCAACAAGTCCCAGCCCTGGAAAGAGCCTTTCGTGGCTTGTCATGTACGTTTGCTTTGGCAACAGATGGCTTGTGTTCCAATCAGTCAAGCAGTCTCGGCAAACATCAACTCATCATGATGCAGCACGTCTGCTACACCCACCTTTAATCCAACAACGGTCTTGGCTAGAGTTCCCATGTTGCACGTTCAGCTACACGACTCCAAAGCACATTGTGCTTTTGTGGGTTTGCAGTGTCTTGCAATTCTTCTCAGATTCTGCGAAGGCACTACTCGGCTTCTTGGCCTGAAGGACCTGCGGCAACGGATCTTGTGTGCATACGGCCGCTTCAACCGAAATGGCCGCTGCCTCATTGGGATCGATCTCGGGAGGAGTGTATGGATGGCCAGGATGCTCCAAGAAAAAAAGTGGATTTGCGGTACGTCCATGGCTCCACAGCGTCCGATCTTGCTGGACACTTGCTGCAACAGACTTCCACTAAACAAGCAGTATACCCCGGCAATTAATTTGTATGATCACTTCCGCAGGAGAGGCAGGGTGCGCTTCAGCCAGGAACTTACGTTTTCCCTGATGAAGGGTAGTAGGAGACGGTCACGCAACCTGAAGTTGTCACCTGACCGCGACAAGGCGACAAAACCCTTCTTGATTGCAATCGCATGGAATCCTGAGCAATAATGTTTGACGAACTGTACTATCCTCTGAGCAAATGTGCAAGCACGATCTTAATGAAGGGTCCATCCGACACATGTCTTTGCTTCACAAGCAACAATGGCAAGGCCACCTAAAATTTTCGCATTCCATATCAGCAAGATAGTCCAATCCGTGTGGCAAAACTTTTCTAGCCTCCAGCTGTCCGTTGTGAGGGTACCTTACCTCAGCCTCACTGGGTGATGGACGTCAAGGGTATGCTGCCGCTCAACATTTCCGAGACTCCTGTTCGAGTCAATGATGTGCATGTTCTGTGTGCTTGACTTGGCCCGTTGCTTGCGACATCGGATGCTGTCATACGTTTGTTTCAGCTCCGGTGCGTATCATTCATGTCGCATGCCTGTGGTACACGGTTTCCTGCTCAAAGCTGGCGGAGAAATTACAAAAGCCATCGTTTTCCACTTCCTTTTACCCACCCAAGGGCCCAAGTGGCATCGCCGCCGCGTACACAAATTGATCTTGAGGATTCAATGCCCCCGGTGCTGGCCAACGCCACGCAGATGATTTTGCCAATAACCGCTGGAGAATGTCAGCCGGGATCAACGAAAGTCTGGCAATCGGAGAGCAACTTGGCCCGAGTACTTGCACTGAATATTGTAGCTTTGGCTTGCGTCAGGAGATGTTGTGCTTCTCAAAACGACCAAAGATGAGCACGTATCCAGTCCGTCAAAAGTTTCAGGACAACTCGTCAAAGAGTGCCGAGAGGCCGTGGGCTAACCTAGAACGATCTCCGTGTTGTTTGCGCGGAGAAGCAACAGTAAGATTTGAATGAATTTCCGACCGCAACAATTGTGTGCTCCACAAGTGGAATCATTTTTTGGGGGGGCATCAGCTTCACTGCTTCACAGGTGCTCGACAGCCACTAGTTCGAGGCGCAGTTCGCTGTTGGATGTGTGCTTGTTCAAACGACTAAGCAGGCCCGATCTCATGCTGGTGTTAACGAGGCCCGCTGCTGTGTTCCAATGACTGGACACGTTTCCAGCACGTCTGCGGAGCATACATGTCACTCAACCTTCTTAAACGCAACAAGCCCTTCTGTTTTCTCCGCTTTGTTTGTCACACGTGCACCCATGGTGGGGAGGAGGACTGCGGCCTTCAACGTCACATCCTCAGTCTGCGTGTCCAGCAAAGATCTTCAAATGGGGTTATTATGTAAGAAGCCTGACCAATTTCAATCGTGATGATTCAGCACAGTGTTGAGCACGTACGAATGCCGAGGTGGACAGCAAATGATTCTTGAGCCGAATTCTCACATCTGCTTGCAACCCAGGAGCAAAGCTTGTCAAGTATATAGCAGAACGGTCAGGCCGGCCGAAGGAGAAAACCACGGCATCCTTTTTTTCGGCTCATGACACCCGCCGTCCAACTGGCTTTGATGATCTGTTGATCCTTGTTGGTTGTTTGTTTGTGGATTGCGCATGTTTACAAAGAGCTCGCTGAATCTGTTGTGGCTTGAACAACTCGACCCTCCACCCGGCTCCGAGGCCTTAATCTCTACACCAAGGTTGAGAACGAGCTGGCTGGAGCAATAACGGAGACAAACGAGGGGCTGGATGATGTCTTGGCTGTGTTGGCAGCGTAGGCTCACGAGGATGGTGACGGAGGAGCTGATCTTGCAGATGGATAGGTTGAGACATGGGCATCAAGGTTTCGTGGTATCATCATGTCATCAGGCAAGATGCGCGCTGTGGAGGTGTTCTAATTTTTTGTTGAAGATAGCCAACATCAGGAAGGGCTGTGCAATTTCGCGCAAGGAAGGCAGCAATATGCTGGTTGGTTTCCAACGCGCACTCATGCACGAGAGGTGGCGGAGACACAAAGGGTAATTTGCGAGGTGAAGGATGAAGACGGACAAAGCTTGCACGATTGGGCGGGCATGTGCATATCCAGTCCCGACATGCCCTGACAACAAACACTACATGACGAGGTGAGGGACGCAGCGACACAAGAAGATTCCTTGACCGCTGCTTCGTCAACGGCGAGATTTGTGTCGGCGACTGATGAGGGGGCATTGTCTGGATGAGCACGCAGAGGAATGGCCACTTAGGCCAGCCACTGAGCTCAGTAAAGAAACAAGCTCGAAAATTCGAACCGCACCACAGCGAGAGCGCTTTGACACGCACGATCCCCGCAGAGTGTTCGCCGGCCAACCCTAAAATTTGCGCGCCGCCACAGCGAGAGCGCTTCGACACCCACAATGCCCGCAGAGGGGTGCATCCCGCCGACCCCAGTCAGAGCCACCCCAGGCTAAGACATAACATAGAATATTTTAGAGCCTGTGTATGTTCTCCGGTGTACGTGGTGCGGTGTAGGTGCTGTGGTGCACACGGTGCGATGTAGGTGTTGTGGTGTATGTGGGCAGTCTAGGTGCTGTGGTGTACGTGGTGCAATGTAGGGACTGCGGTGTATGTGAGCGGTGTAAGTGCTGTGGTGTACGTGGCGCGATGTAGGTGCTGTGGTGTAGGTGTTGCGGCGTAAGCAAAGCAGCCGTGTTTTGGCGAGGAACGCTTCGTGGTGCTTCCAGGAAAAAAACACGTTGTGGGCTACAAGCCTGCATTGCGAAAAGCTGACCGGACTGGCTGGTCAATTGTCTTCCAGCACTAAACGGGCTTTAGAAATCCCGACGGCTTGAGACTTTCTGTTCTACATTAAACCAAGATAGCAGACATGGGTGGGGGACAATCTCGGCACGTTTGCGCGTGTTTCTTGCAGAAGGCCAGGGTTTCCAACACCTCCCGCGAGTCAGTCAGTTTTCCCAAAGGTAGGTCCCGCAAAAGCCAGTGCTGCCGTAGAAAAGACCTTGATCCACAGCTTCTCAGGAACGTGCCTCAGCAGATGGGTATGCTCCAGGCGCGTGTTCACAACTGCTTTGTAGTGAATGGGAAGTGGAGTAGCCCGAGACGCGAATTGAAATCAGGGTTACAAGTGACAGGCAGACCATCCACACCTGAAGTTCGGTATAGTTTGGCCTTTCTAGTTCATAGTTATATGGATTTTTCTTCCCACGACGTACTTTGGAGAATCCATTCGGCACCAGTGGTGTTCAGCGCAGCAGTTCCACCAGAATGCTCCCGGGAGGGCGCACAAAACCGATCACAATTTGCACAGAGCTTGTGCAGGGCTCAGAGACGGCAGCAAGGTGCGTAGTTGTAATCTTACCTGCCTGGCGGCTTTCTTTCTTGAACAATTTGTTGCAAAATCTATTTGGACAACGCATGTGATCGTTTCATCTGCGAAAACTCAGGTTCTTTTGCACAGAGTGCGCGACTTCGCCGAACCCGGCCATGTACATGCATCAGTGAGGTGTTCACCCAGTTTCCACAGGCACAAAATTGGCGCGGTCCTGGCCCATTTGATTCAAAGAGTTTAGATGGTCTTGCTTCACAGTTGGGCGTCTATGCAAAACAAGTGGCCTTTGTGCAGACGACAGTGCTGCAACAACTGGGGTGGCTACTTGATGGCATAGGTCGCAAACGTATTTGTGAGGCAAATGCATCCTCGTACATGATGAATTATTGCCGCAAAGGCAAGCTGTTTTGAACGTGAGACTTCCGCCACTTGCCGCCCCGTGCGCCCCCTACTGTGGATCTGGCTCAGTAGATCGAACGGTCCCTCTGCACGCGAGTGACCTCAGCGTGAAAAAGGTTGCAACAGCTGGAACAGTCACTGTCAAGTGTGGTACTCAGAGCATGATGTGATCGATTTCGCCACATATTGAAAGCAAGACCTTGCTTCATGATTAATACGGAACAGTTTGGGCCCCATTATAATATATTATAATATACTCTATATAACCCCCCTTGTACTATATTTGTTTCCATTTTCTTTTCCAGTAGCCCAATATTTATGACCCCAAACAAGTCAAGCTTGCAGCCCATAGCCCAACTAATTCCAATCACCGTGAGCCACAGTGGATCAGATCTGGCTCAGCTCACACCCTCCAAGAGCCCAGCAACGCTTCAAATAGGGGTATATATACGACTTATATCAGGGTTATATTGGGATGATGGAAAATCAAGTAGACATTACTATAGTATATAGGGTATATATAGGTTTATATAGTATGTCAGTTGGATGTATGCATCCCATTCCACATGAGCTGCTACGTGTATTCAGGCCGTGCCATTATCTACAGCCGTAGGCCCACATGTATTTGAGCCTTTCTCCGAATTCAATTTGCTGCAGGCGCTAAGACTCATCAACCCTCTCCCCTACCCAACCAAGATTCACCTAAAAGTTTTACTCAGTCATTTTCAAGGCTACCAAGGCATGTACACGTTGCAGCGATGCCAATTCAATACAAGTTCCGGGGAGAGAAGGCCTGAACAAGCATGCTGACTTTGATGCAGATATCCATGATTGGTAGTGTGATAGTAGCATCAGGAGTTTTTGGGGCTAGCAGCCATAGCCCCAAAAACAGCAAAAGCCTTTGCAGTAAGAAGAGCGATAGGTAAAAAAGAAGTTTGGGTGTCTTCCGGAACTGAGCATGCCAGATGCCAATGAGTACCCCGGAAGCGTTTTATGTTCAGTTAGACTTGCAGACTTCTACAGTTTCGTGCGGAGGAGAATGGCTTCTTTGACAGGTTGGAGTTTACAAGGATTGCCTAAATAGTAATCCCACTTGACGAGAACTGGGTGTCTCTGATGATATCACATGACTACTCGGGAGTCCGAATTGGAGTTGGAGTGTCAGACCGCCTCCATGCTTGTTAGCAGCCGGATTCTGCCGGCTGCCGCTGGCAATCTCACTCGCTAGACAGCAGACTGGGACATCGGAAGCTTTTGGTCCTTGAGGTGTGGACAGTAGAGAAGCTTGGGGCTTCTAAACTGACTTGCTCCAGCTCCCAGTGCTGTGAAAAACTTGCTTCCTTGAGCAACATGCAGTCTTTGGCAGGCATTCCGAAGCTTGTTGAATCTCACAACGTGCGGCAGCCAGTCTCCTGTGCAGTCAGGGTCAACTCTGCAATATTGGGCAGACATCAGAGCATGATGGAATCTCCAAAGAGTCTTGACACTGGCATGGAAAATAAGAGATAGCGTTGCTGAACTGTGCCTTCAAGAGCTCAGGCCATGTACGCTCCAGCGGGTCAAGAGTGCGATTTATGAGCAGGCACACCGAAAGCCAGCTGGCTCTCCGTCTGTGGCTACTTTCTCGGTATGGGAGGTACCCCGCATTACTATGAGTCATTGGGCTCTACAATGAGGATCCTATGATTTTGGGGGATCACAATGAGACCCTAAACCCTAAACCCTAACCAAAAAAACTAAACCCTAAACCCTTATCCCCAACAAAAAAAAATAGATCCTAAACCCTAAACCCTAAGGAGCAGCACCCATACGCGGAGTGTCATGAGCAGGCACGAATCAGCGATGCGACCACAGCCAAAACCCCAGCATATCGTGACGGTTCTCGGGTTTGCCGTATAGGGGTGTAGGATTATAGTAATTATAGTATATTAAAGTGTAGTTCAATATATCATAATATATTATAATGTATTACATTATATTATAATATGTTATAGTATATCATGACATATTATTATAGTATAGTATGATATATTATAGGAGAGGGTTTCGGGTAGATGGTAGAAAGTATGATTTGGGTTTAGGGTCTAGAGTTCAGGGTGTTGGATTAGGGCTTAAGGGCCCAAATGCTGTGAATGATGGAATAGGGTCGAAACTGGGATTGTAACACCCTGCTGGCTAGGGTCGGGGAGCCGGCGGTTTTGGATTCAGTGATTTTGCATGTCGGTTTCCATGGTCAGGAATCCCCTCAAAGTTCCGTATTGATATTCCAGCTTGAGATTCTGATAAGATCTAAAAAGTAGCTTCCATTCTCTTTCCATTATCCCTATATAACCCCATCTAATCCTGTAGAACCCTATGTAACCCCATGGAATCCTAACTTTGGGAACTACCCATGTAGCATGGAGCCAATGACCCGTTCACTAAGCCCTAATCCTAAACCCCAACCCTAAACCCTAAACCACGGCCAAGGAGCTCGATCTGGACGACAACGCCACAGGGGCGAAGCTAGATGCAAAGGCCAGTGCCCACTGGTGGTTAGTAGGGAATATGGGAATAATTTCCTGATATAATCTCTTTCAAGTGTATGCTTTTATTCCCTACTAACCTTAAACCCCAAACCCTAAATCTATATTCCCATTATTCCCTACAAAACCCCAGTAAGACCGAGCAAAGAACCAAGCTCAGCACCAAGATTACGTCCTAAACCCTGAACCCTAAACCCTGAACCCCTACGAACCTCTGTGAGGCGCTGCTAGCGGAAGGCCGACTTGTTCAGGCCAGGGTTTCGGGTTTTGGGTTTAGGGTTTAGGGATTCCGGCTTACAGTCCAAATGAGTTAAAGGGGTTTTAATGAGGATTATATAGCAGAGGACTATGGGGGTCAGTAAGGGAGATACTAGGAGTGTAGACTATAACTCATATAGTATATGGGGTATGCTCAAAGTGTTGGACCCTTTTTTGGTATGACTTATCTTACGTCACCTATTATTTGGGGGTACCAAAATGACATTGTAGGAAATTGCCTTTAGGATTTTAGAGTATGTTATCGACAATGTCTTCTAGCATATTATAGTATTATCGTAGCTAGTATGCTATACTTTGGAGAAGTATGCTCAAAGAAGGTGCTGGTCCGCCGAACGCCCAAAGCTGATGGACAGCTATCAGGTGAGATTGGGCTGCTGTTACAGAACTTAAGCTATGTTACCATAATATGGGTATAAAGCAACTAATGGAGTTTCCTTTACATAGTAACCCTAAACCCTACATACCTTCTTATGGTAACTCAGCTGAAGTTCCTTAACAGCAACCCAGGAGAAGCTCAGCCGAAATCTTGTTCATGCACATGCCTGCAGGAGGCTCCCTTGCTGTAAATGACTTCGGGGGCCTGGGCGTCGACGATGACGACTTGGCAATGGACCGCGTGGTGCAGCAGCAGGGATCTTAAGCTTGAGGTGGTTTGGAACTTGAACGCAATCGTCTTATCTCCAGCTGTATCCTTGCCTTGGCCGGATCTACTAAGCATTTTTCGCAGTCATGAGCTTGCAAAACGACATGATAATCTCTTCTCGGTGCTGATGCTTGCTGCCACCCCCGGTATTTAGTATTCTTCCGCATTGTTCCACATCTCTTTGATTCTCCCTCATTACGTTGCAAGCGTTCCAGAAAGGGCCACTGATAAGAGGATGTCAGCATTGCCAATTTTGTGTTGCAGCGTCCTGCACGTTGCACATTCGATGAGGCACGATGTCTCTGGCCTGGGATTGTCCTCCAACGCTGGAGCGCCTTCCCATCGTGATCCCCTCGAGTCTTGTAGATTTTGCGCAAGACAGCAAACCGTGGCGCAGTCTACGTGCAAAGGCTTCAACCGCTCCTACAATGCGGCTGCAAGCAGTCCGAATGCCCAGCTAAGCTGAACAAGGTTCCTGACTGGACGCTGGAATCCGAGATTATGGTATATTGCTGTATACTATAGGTAATATAGTGTACTATGTTATGATACATGATAGTAATACATTATAGTATGCATATAGTATAGTATAGTATATGATTCCACAAGGTGAGCGCAAGCGATTTGGCTACGATGGCTCGGATGAGGAAGAGGTAGGGTCAAGATGCTTCCTGCAACACGGAGTGATGCTTGGCTGTATGTTTCTCCATTGTATAATAGATTATGATATACTAAAATATATTAGTATATGATGTAGTATATTGGAATGGTATACTAACATATGATACAGAAATATAGTGTAATATTCAATAATATATTGTAATATGCGGAGGAAGAGCCAGCCGAGCCCCCACCAGAGGGCTATGTCTGCCACAGGCCCGCCTCAGCTGTGAGAGATCATGGCCACATCTTCCACCGTGTCCACTTAGGTGCGGATTGACTGGATCCCACTGGGTATGGGCACCCTACTGAGAGAGTGGGGGTGCTTGTCACCACTATAATAACATACTATTATATACTATAATATATTCTCATAAATCTTACCTATGATATACTGCCAAGGAATGCCCGACGAATGAAGATCCGGAGCACGTCAAGAAAGTTCAGGGCCCAGACCTTCAAGTGCCGAGGCAGCTCACAACGGCAAGTCCACTCCTCTGGTTACCAGCATAATATGTCCCAACTCTCTCTCTCTCTCTCTCACGCTCTCTCTCGGTCTCTCTGTCTCTCTGTGTCTGTCCTAGTCTCTCTCTCTACAAGCCCCATGCTGTAGCCTGAAGTAAGTACGCACAATTGCGAGCAGCTCCTCGCAAGTCAGGTGGGTTATTCTCAAAACTATGGGCCCGTTTTAGTTATGAACTATATTACGGCACCAGATATTTAGGGTTACCAAACTGCCAAAATGGGACCTTAATTTTGGGAACTACCCACGTGTATGCTCAGGTCCGGCCAGCTAAAGGAATTCCGCGGAAGTGGCTCCGCAAGGCAAGTCCACTCTATCCCACTTGGTATACACATGCTTACAGTATATTATAGATAATATATTTCAGTATATTCTAGGATATTACAGTATATTCTCGTCATGTATTTCAGTATGTTATAGTTGCTTACATGTCCAAGCTTCGCATTTTCCAGTGCCTGAGCTACAAGTTTCAGATACTGGCCCTAAAGCCTAAATAACCCATTATAGTAGTTTCCATTTTCTGTTTCATTATCCCTATATAACCCCTATAATGGGAAGATTTCTCCCGACTGCGCGGAGGTGACCCTTGAGGAGGCGCAGGAGAAGAGTGCCGGTGGTGTCACCCTGGTGGTTCCTGGGCCACTCGGTAGCTGATTCAAGTGGTCCCTTATTTCCGCCTTTAGAAGCCAAAATGGGGAGGGGGTGATATTCAAGATGAAGGGGCCCCAGTAACTCTTTTTAGGCAACGCGATGAATGTTGAGGCCTTGAGCGTTGGAAGTTGAAGGCCCGCGCGGATTGTTGAGAGAGAAGATGGACGGCATCAGTAAAAGGGTAGAGTCCTGCCATCTTCACTTGGAAGCAAGGAATGAATCCGGGCTCCTGGGTTCATGGCTTCGGGCATTCATCTCCGGGTGTCAGGTTACTTAGGGAGGCATGAAGGCCCTCCCAGAGCTCTTCTATCCCAGCCAATCTCCGAACTGTCTCCCAACTGCCCTCCCGGCCCAAGTCCAATGCATTGTATCCAACACCAAGATGATATGGGCACCCTCCCCCCTCTATGCCATCTTTTCGGTATAAAAGCTGGTGCTATGTGTTGAATGGATTGGTGACATTCTATACCAAGCTCCCATATATCCTAAACCCTAAACCCTAAATAACCCATTATATAGTAGTTTCCATTATCTTTTCCATTATCCCTATATAACCCCTGTATAACCCCATATTCTATCCACTTAAGGGGGACGATAATAGTAGTTTCCATTTTCTTTACCATTATCCCACCATAACCCCATATTCTATCTACTTAAGGGGGACTATAGGTAGCTACCACGCTAAGGTACAGCGGCCATTACATCTACGACCACGAAGCCTCGGCCGAGGAAAAGAAGAGGATTTTGGGGGACACGGTGCAGGAGAAGGCTGGGTATGTTGGGGCTTATAGTGGAATTATATTGGGGTTATATTACGCAAGGCTACTAATTGCGCAGTACTTTGGCCCCACGCCAACAGGCTGCAATGAGGCGCTGGGCTTCATGTTGCAAAGGTGTCTCTGATATGGTAGTTTCCACAAATAGGGGGACCCCAATATCGACCCCCATGTACTACAATCATCTACATTTTTTTGAGACCTCCCAAAACGGACCCCTAAATTTGGGAAACCCCCATATTCATTGGCTGATGCGTGATAACAGTCAAGACGGCAAGGAACACCTTCGTGCCGAAGCTCACATAGCCTGGCATAACCCGTGTTTCCACTTGAGTTATAGTCTAAACTCCTTAAAGGGCGGTTATATAGAGGACTATTGTAGGGGTTATCAAGTGGGATACTAGGAGTTTAGACCGTAGCTCATTTCATTTACCATGTTCATCTCCGTTTGATATGTACTGGGAACTGAAGTATCCCGATCTGAAACCGAAAAGGCCAAACCCTACCCTAGACCCTAAACCCCTAAACCCAAAACCCTTTGCCTTGGCCTGTGGCATGTCGAGGTGACGGTGGCTTTCACACAAGGCGCCCGTCGCGTGGAGGAGCTCAGATATATCAAGATTTGGAGGGACAATGGAAGTTTCATAGGGTAGGCCTTCAGGGCGACTTTTGGGTTGAACATTCTTCTAGAGAATTCAAAGATCTGCAACTGAGCTTTTGTTCTGCTACTCTGAAGATTTGTGGGCATTTGCCTGTAGCGCATGCTGCCAAACTGTTGGTCTGAGAATGGCCTTTGTTTGCGGAGTGAGTTGCTGGCCAACACTCGCAAGGGGCGCATTGTTTGCTGAGACTTTTTGTGTATTTATCTATACAGAGGGTTTCCCACAATTACGTACCTGCTTTGGGGTCTCCATGAGGATTATAGTATTTGGGGTCTACATACAGTTTCCCTTATGTAACTACAATATAAACGTCGCCTTGTTTGGAACACCTCTTGTCGCTTCGATGTTTTGTAAAGAGCCGTATATGCTACTGCCTCCCAGTGAATACCCGCTGAGCTTAGTAGCAACGCATTAGTTGGGATGAGGGGGTTTACAGCAAGGAGCATGCGCAAACAAAAATTTCACACTAAACCCTAAACCCTAGGACGCCCACCAAATTCCTTAAGCCCTATTCACTAGCCCCTGAAACCTAGGACTCCCGCAAAATTTCCAAGCCCTGGCAGGAGTCGCTCAAGTGCCCCCTTTGCCACCAGATGTTTCGACAGGCCAGGGCCAAGATCGTACAAGACTTACCGAGGGTTAGTAGGGAACAAGGGTATAATTTCTAGGGATATAGGGATTTTGTTCCTTTATATTTCTTACTAACCACCAGTACGAAGATGACATCCGCGGATTGTATACTGCAGTAATGGTTTCGGGAAATATCGTTACAACATCTTCCGCTGCCATAATCTTGCGACTACTTGATGACTTGTGGTAGTCACCAGCTGGTGTGATGGCCGTATTGCTCAAGGCAGAAACGCGCGCTCAAAATTGTAGATTCACGTGTGGGGCTGGATTCGGGATGACAGGATTTAGGGGTTTCCCAAAATTGGGGGGGTGGGTACCTTTTTGGGGGTCCCAATATTGAGGAATATAGTATTCTGGGGTCTATAACTGGGTCCTCTCATTCTGGGAAACTGCCACTACTGAAGGGGAATTGCAGGGTGAATTCTCAAAGTCACGGATCCCAGGTTTTGGTCCCAGGGACTGCAGCCTCTCCCTGAGGGCGGAATGCCTACACCAATAGCAACTTCGAGACAGCGACCTATAAATTCATCCACGCCCAATTTCCCCTCCCAGAAACATTTTTAGAGGTTGAAACTATGGGAGCCTTAATGGTTACTAATGATATTCATTCGCAATTTTTGAAGCTAAGCAAGCAAGTTAAGTCCTGGTTTAGGCCCTTTGAAACGCCAGGCTGTGTTGGCGCCCTGTTGCGGCGCCACGTTCTGCAGCAGCCCCAGTACATCTCAGGGCCTTCTTACATGAACCTCGATTTATGGGGGTTAATTAGTAGGGCATAAGGGAATGTGTTATATAATGATTATATTGGGATTTTAATCCTTTATGCCCGACTAGCCCTGAGTAAGGTTTGGGTATTGCAGGTAGCCATCATAGGTTGAGCTTGGAGCCCAGGTAGCGACTGTGCCATCGACCGGCTGGCTCACTCGACGGCTGAAAGCAGCAACTGCCCTGGCTGCGGCAAAGAGGCGGCAAGGGGAGTTTCCCGAGATGGGGCCGGACTTGACACATACATTTTTGCTTACTGGTGGAATATGGATATATATGTGTGTGTATATTTATATATTATAGAGGTTAAATGGGAGCAAGATATCCATATTCCGAGGAACCAACCGGTAAGTTATTCTCTGTAAGCTGTCCATGGAGGTTTTGCCACCTGTGCAGGTGTTGGTTCACCAGCTCATCCCCAACGAAGACATTCGAAGACAGGTTGAACAGGCGAGACATACCTCGACAGCTGAAAGCAGTGATCTAACTCCTTATGAGCTACAGTCTAAACTCCTTTAAGGCACGGTTATATACGGGATTCTATAGGGGATTACTGGATTAAGGGGGATACTAGGAGTTTAGATTGTAGCTCTTATACCAATTGTGCACGATGCTACTATCTTGTACCCCGGAAATCTGTTGCAATTGCGTGTTGGGCTTCTGTATAACTTAGGTTGGGCGCACCCACTAGCAGACCACAAAGGCTACTTGTATTTGTACAGATGTCCCTCCAGATGGTAGCCTCCCCTAAATAGGGGGCCCCCAAAAATAGGCCCAAAAAGAGTATAATCCCTATTCTGGGGACCCCCTATGTTTGGGACACCCACCTTGCCAGGTTACGAAAGCATCCAAAGCCAATGCCCTGGCTGCACAGAAGGAACACTTCCGACTCAGGTTTTAGGGTTGAGGGGGAAGGGTGTAGGGCTAAGGGATAAAAGGGGTTCGGGCTAAGAGCAGTGGGTTTGGGGCTAAAACAAAAGGGTTTCGGGGTTGCGGAAGGGTGTTCGGAATGAAGGGGAAATGGTCTAGGATAAAGGCATGAGGGTTTAGGGCTTGGGGTCAAGCATGCGTGCGGTTTTTGAAGCCATTGTAGCAGCAAATCAATAGCAGTGATTATTAGAGTTCACATCAAAACGCCGATATGCATTTCCGTTGGCTACTATCCCCAACCGCACCTATTTCTTAAGATTAATTCCGTGCATTCCCAAAAAGTTATTCACAATCCTGAGGGCTCAACCCAAGAAGTGCATTGCTCGATATGGCACCCGACATGTTGAAAGCCCCTCCCGGAACCCCATACACCGTGTAACCCCGACAAATCCAAAAAAATGAGATTGACCCCAAATGCCATGCACGTCCTAATCCCTGAATAGTATATTCGCGTATTCCCCATTAAAACCCCAATATATACCCTATTATAATGTAGCAGCTTCCATTTTCTTGTCCATTAGCTTTATAACCCTTATCAAGCCCACTGAGCTCTTCGTGTCCAGGAGCCACAAAAGCCGCAAAGCGGCTTCTCCCTGACGGCTTCGCTGAAGGAGCCCCGCAATGTACAGATTTCCCGCTGCTGGTTTGGAATCCCCTCCCCTACTTGAACCCTCACTCCCCTGATAGTAAATATTCCCTCTAATATACAATCGTACTACATTGGCTGTCATTTTTTGTGGGGAGGAGGTGTTGATTATCGGGGGGAGAGGATCAGAGAATAGAGTATAACGAAGTCATCATAGCATTGCGGAGACGTGGTAGTAGTGAAGTGGGAGTGGGAGGAGTCCTCGTGTTGTCGGGCTGTCGGGATGACAACTGAAGTGGAGGGCGTTCCGTTTCAACGGGATACACGGAAATTTTATAGAAGGTTTACGGGTTAAGGGTTTGGGGTTTAGGGTAGTTGCATCTACGATTCTGGGGGTGCCAGAATCGCAATGAGAGGTACAAGCAGTATCTAGTATTTCTCAGTGCCATGACAGTACCGAGTGCCGTTTTAGCATACTTGGAATAGCTGTTGCAAAAGCAGCAACATCGGCCGGCCATGAAGGCTACAGAAGCAAAAGTCATCACAGATGGTATATGGGGTATACATAGGCATACAGGGATATAGGCATATCCTCAGATGGGGGTATATGGTGACCCACAAGGGTCATATATCATTAAATACTTCCAGGACCGCGTGAACCGACCACGCAAGCACGCAGAAGAACTGGCTTCAGGTGAGGTTCCCTGCACCAGCATCTGCAGGAAAACAAAACAATAATGTTATAAGTACTACTAGTATTAGTGATCATAGCAGCTAATAATAGCAGCAAATGTAAGCATACAAATCTTCGTATTAATGTTCACAATGACGAGTAACAGTAAAGGGCAACAAGAGTTACCTCGCTGGAGCTGAGCGAACTCAGGCGCGGATCAGCCGATGCTTGCGTTGACGGAGGGCCGGGAGCTTCGCAATGGACAGCTCTGATCTATATGATTGCTGCAGCTATGTTCAAGCTGAGTATAACTACCCTGATCAGCACACAGCATAAGGGCAAAAAGCAGGAGTGTCACCTTCTCACAAACAATAAGCTTTCCAATTGCGACACCTGTCGACTAGCGAGTCAGCACATGCGAAGGTGGCTCACCGCCGCCACAGCTTCCACAACCCCCGCCAAACTGGCAGCCGTGCTTCGGAAGCAATAGGGGTTGTTCTCAAAATGATGAGCCTCTTCTGGTTATAGTATATACTACGGCACCTAATATTGAGGGGTATCAAAATGTGACCCTAATTTTGGGAACTACCCATAGGCTCATTGGGGCATTACGGGGATGTCCCGCTATCTTGGGTCCGTGCCGGCCTGAGGCTGGAAGACGGTAGGAAACGCAAGGGGTTTATATAGGAAGAATGGAAAAGAAAATGGAAACTACGATATTATTTGAAATAACACAGCGTGTGAGTTGAACAAAGGGAGAGCCTGCAGGGTCGGTGGAAGCTGCATCATGAAATGCAGCATTGGCCCAAAGGGCCCAAATCACGATTTTCAGTTGCGCGTTCGGCCAATCGATTGAGCCATGGAACTGAGCCCAGAAGAACTAGATAAGATGCAGACTTTGAAAGACGCTGCCGCATGCGCAGGCCTTGCTTCAGGCCCCAAAGATGCTCTTTTCGCGCATTTGGGGGTCAGCGACACAACTCCTGTCCGCAATATAGGCATCTTGTCCAAAGACGATTTTGAAAAGATTCTGATGAGCTGGCTCATTCCTGCGCCTACACCAGCTGATGCAACAGCTACCGTGACCCCTAGCGCCAATCAATTTGGCCAGGCTGGATTGGTGGGACGCGCCTGTCGAGTTAAGTGTGGCACAGAGCAAAACTCCCCCGCGCATTTGGGTGCAAGTAGCGTCTTGTCGACTCCTCCTGTCAAGAAAGTCAAGCTCGGTAGCATTATTGAGCAGACCAATGACAATGAGCAAAATTTGCTAGACAGTGGCAACATACAAGCTGCCTTTGAGAGATACAAGAAGTCGTTCGGAGATTTCCCCCCCGCAGAAGAAGAGCCAACAGGAGATCAATTGACCGCGCTCAAAGCCGTGGTTGATGCACAGGGCCCCCCATATGCCGATTTTGGCATATGGGGACCACATGGCTATAGGATTCTGAAGAAAATTAAAATGCGCGGTCTGCGCATCAGCCCAAGTGGGGAGCTGGCCACCGTCGAGTTGGCTGGCCCTGGCAGCTTCGAGCAATGGGATGCTTGCTTCAGGGTCTTCAGATCAGCTGCTGTGATGCTGAACATGTTGTCTCCTTCAAAGTGCGAAGCCTACATGAATCTCATACGTAAGTACAACACAAAGTATGGGCACAAGTGTTGGCACATAATATACCAGGCAGACGTCAGAGCCAGGCAAGAACATTGGGAAAGGTGCAGACGTGAAGCTGCTGAAGAACATCGCAAAGCAAATGCCGCTGGGCAGACCCATGCCTTTGATGTGTCAAAGCCTTGGGAGTATGCCCTCATGCTCCTCATCAAAGACTTTAGGTTTTGGAAGGATGAGCTTGAGGACCCTTGCATCCTTGTAATGACTAAAATGAACGCTGCAAACACTCTCCCTGACGATGGCAAGAGAGATCCTTCGGATGCGGCCAGGCTGAAGGATGCTGGGGTAAAATTGCGCCCTGAAGATCGCAATCACAATGTGGTTAATGGCAAATACACGACTAGCAGGCGTGGTGTTCGACTTTGCGATGGCTTCAACGCTGGCGAATGCAAAGATCATGATAAATTCGGGAGGTGTGCGCGTGATGCAAGCAAAGTTCATCAGTGTAACATTTGCCTTTCGACTGGGCACGCTGGCTCAACTTGCACTAAACCACCGCCAGAGGCCTATGGCAAAGGCAGAGGCAAAGGCAAAAAGGGGGGCAAGAGCAAAAGCAGGTGAAAAGCTGTCTTGGAAGAAAACGTGTCATGCACCCCCGAGCCTGTGAAGCCACCTTCAATGGTGGTTGATACCGCTGCGAGGGGCAGTGGCACTATGTTCACCTTTTTGCATTTGTTCTCTGGTCCTGCTAGCAGAAAAGATGGATTTGCTGAGCTCCTCAAGATGAGGGGTTCGGAGTGCATTGAATTTGACATCATTAATGACCCCGTCGGCCAAAACTTGCTCGATGAGGAGTTGTTCAATAACATCCTGGCTGAAATCAAGGCTGGGGTGTATGCAGGCATCCTTTTAGGGCCGCCTTGCGAAACCTTTTCTAACGCAAGAAACGAACACGATGGAGGCCCACGGCCACTTCGAGGGCCATGGGGCAAGGATCTTTATGGTTACAGTTACCTCCTGCCTGATGAGAAAGAGCAGGTCCGGATAGGCACCATGTTGGCGTTGAGAGCCCTTGTGGTTTTTGAGCTCGCCATTGACCTTGATATTCCTGCCGTGCATGAACATCCACTTGAAAAGCAGGATGGTGTTTCCATCTATCACTTTGAAGCATGGCAGAGATTGCTCAGTAAATCTGGGGTCAATCGTTATGACATTGTACAAAGTGAGCTGGGCGCACCGTCAGTCAAACCAACAACTTTGGTTACCTGGAAGGTTGTTCTGTCTTCGCTTCCCCAATGCTGCACGCATCCGAAAATGTGGCTGTGGGATGAGTTTACGCAGCAATGGCTTTGGCGAGCGCATTTACCTCTCAGAGATTGGCGTGAGGACGGAGTTTTCAGAACCAAGGCTGCCTCCGCGTACCCGCGGAGGATGAATGAAGTCCTAGCGTTGGGAATTCTTCAGGAGGCGCTTCGTGCTAAACTGCAACGCAAGCGAAAGCTGTTGACACCTGAGACGCGTGACAGCATCAAACCCGTTCAGGGTAAGCCACGCATGCAATTCTCCTGGAGTCTCGCTGGAATGGGTCCTTGCAGTTCGCGAGATAAAGACCAGGAGGATCGGTGCAGCATGGGGGGTCTCAGGAACCCCATGAAAGACCTTGGCAAACTTCATGTAATGAAGGAAAGAGGCCAGTATTTGCGCAGCATTCTGAGAGACATGTGGGAAGCCTTCCCTCATCTCAAAACAGACTTGATTGCTGCAGTCGAAGCCAACAGCGTTCCAGATTTGAACTTGGATGAGGTTTGCAAATGGTGGGCCACGCGGCTTGGAATTGTCGACTGTGGTCCCGTGTGCAATTCCTCATGCAAGACAGACCTTCGCAACGGCGTCATTAAAGCCATAGCTCAACATTGTCTTGATCCCGATCGTGCGATCGTTGAGTGGCTCGTTGAAGGGACACCAGCTGGAATTGAGGTCCCGCTTCAAGAAACTCCACTCCTACCGCTCTCAAAGGCCGATGACGAAGATGAGACTGCGGTGGAGCTAGCTATGGATTATGATGGTTTTAAGAACTACATAAGCGTTGAGGGCGATCCTGCGGCGGATTCTGTGATCCAAGAGTTCATTAGCACCAAGTATGCGCGCGCCTTTGATTGCTATGAGGATGTCAAAGAATATTTGCATGGGCATGAACCAGCATTGTCGCGCTTGGCAATGATCACTAAGCATTTCCACGACGAGACTGGGACCCTGGTTCGTACAAAAAGGCGTTTGATACTGGACTGTCTCCGTTCTGGAGTTAATGCTCTTGCAAAGCAACCCAACAGAATCGTACTTCCCCGGTTGTGCGATGCAGTCAATAGCATTCTGGAAGCAATGCGGGCAGCCAAATCCGAGACTGCTTTGTTTGTCATCGACATCGCTGATGCCTTTTGGCAGCTGCCGCTGGCGATGCAGGAGCGGCGATTCTTTTGCTTCAAGTACAAGGCCAAGTACGTGGTTTTTGAAAGATTGGCACAGGGATCACGCAACGCTCCGCTTGCCTGGTGCCGCTTCATTGGCATGATTTCTAGGATCACTGCCGCCGTCATGGCAGACGATCCCTTTCAGCTTCAAACCTTCGTTGATGACCCGCTGGTCATCTCTTCAGGCACAACTGACACCATCAAGGAGTGTGTAGCCAGCTTCATTGCGCTATGGCTCATCGTGGGATTGAAGTCTGCCTTCAAAAAGGCACAGTTTGGGACCACCATCGTGTGGATTGGTGCAAGGCTCACATGCACAAACCACGGCGCTGAAGTTTCACTTAAGGAAGAGGCCATTCAAGATCTTATTCGGCAAACAGAGGAATTCATGGCTACAAACGTCATCGCAATCAAAAAGCTGCGATCGTATGCCGGGAAATGCTCACATGCCGCCTCGTTGGTTCCTCCGTGGAAGCCCTTTCTCAAACCCCTGTGAGCAGCAATTGCTCAGCAAAGCCAAGGCACCAATGCCCCCGTCAACACGGTGTGGACCAAACAAATTATCTCGTCTCTGAGCTGGGTGCTTTGCTTTCTCAAGCGCCAGGCCGGTTCTTTGAGCAGAAACTATCCGTTGGATAGCTATCTCAACCAAGGCCGTCAAATTACCATTGTTTTTGATGCCTCCCCATGGGGGCTTGGGGCCTTTGCTCTCCTCAACGGCCAAGCTGTTGCCTGGATAGCTGCCCCTCTGGATGAGTATGATGAGGCTGCGTTTGGACACTCGCTTGGCAGCACCAAAGAATACGGCTGGAAGCAAAAGGTGACAGTGTCTCCGCGCTCACCCTGGCAGCAACCCTCAGGACTTCCGGGAATGCTCCGGCCAAGGCCGCCCGCGAAATTGCGTTGGAGTTTTCCGACATGTCCTTCGCTCCTCAGGAGTGCACGCGTATTCCTGGCATAGCCAATGTACGTGCAGATGTGTTGTCCCGGCGCTTTGATCCGAAATATGCAGCTGCTTGGAAAGTGCCTGAACCGTTAAGGCACCTTTCTGAAACACATGTCCCTCAGCGCACCGCAGAGTTTTTCACGGCAGATGCACTCGCAAGCAAAGAGGGGACGGGGAGTGCTGCCACATCATGGACGTATCTCATGTCCTCATGAGCTTCGAGTCATGTAGTTGCGGTCATGCGGGAACATTATCCCCATGCTGGGACATGAGCCCAGACCACCATCCTTGGCCACATTGTTGGAACATGTGAGCGGTGTAAGACGTGGCTTCCATTTGTGATGATCCACGTGCTGTGCTGGGACATGAGCCCAGACCATTGGGCCCTGCGCCCGTATTTGTTGGGGATTTTTGGCGAACCACCCTTTTCTACCCCCCTGTTCCGTTTGTTTAAAATTCCTCGCTCATGAAACTGCCCGTGTGTTTCACACTCGCGAGACTGCAGGGACACGAGCCCTGTGCTGGGACACGAGCCCAGATCAGTGAGGACGTGCTCCCGTAGACTTCTAATGCCCAAGAGGAAGAACCAGTTTTTGTTTCGGCTTGATTTGGGGGATGGGGGTTCCAAAAACTTGGCCGAGCGACGTAGAGATGCTCCTGAACTCAGGCCGTCTGTCAGGGCCTGCAGAGAACTGGCCCTAGCAGCTGCGAACGAGCAACATGAGGCATTGGAAGAGCTTCGAGCAGGGTACCGTGCCCGGTCTGCTCAGGGCCCCTATGCATCCCTGCTGGATACTTGGAGCAGCTTTCATCAGGCTTGGTTTGGCAATCATGAAGTTCTGCCGCTGACCATTGACAAGATTGAAGGCGTGAGTGCAATGGCTAAGCGTGGGGGCTATCGTTCGTGGCCAAATTATCTGTACCGCACTAAAGCTGAGCACATTCGATCAGGACATCCTTGGTCTGCCCAATTAAACCAGGCGCTCACGGAAGCCAAGCGATCGGTGGGGAGAGGGCTGGGGCCCGCGAGGCAGTCTGCGCCGTTAGATGTGCTGGCTCTTTCGAAGCTTGACATGGACGAGTCCCCCTTAGTACCAAAAGGTCCATGGGGACCAAAAACCATGGCAATTGTTTCTTCATTGTTCATGCTCAGAGAGATTGAGGCCTCATTGGCAAAAATCGTGCATGTCACGATCGATGAGACCTTTTCAAAAGTATCCATTTTGCTCCCCGCGAGCAAAACGGATCCAAAGGCTTTGTCAGTGACTAGGACATGGTCTTGCGTATGCAGGGTGGCACCTAATCTGTGTCCCGTTCATCTGATTGCGAAGCATTTGAAATTCCTCCGATCGAAGATGCCAATCACATCGTGTACCCCACTTTTTCCCGCAGTTTCTGGGGAAACCGTGGACAAGCAAGACGTTGTCAAAACAGTGGAAGGCCTTGCTGAACGTTTAGGCATTGCTGTTTTGGACAGTCAGGGCAACCGCAGGTTTGGTGGTCACACCTTCCGAGTTTCAGGTGCTCAATATTTGGCTGGCATCGGATTAGGGGAGTCTCTCATTGCATTGTTAGCCCGATGGATGTCTCCCACTGTCAAGCGTTACATGTCTGAGTCGCCTCTGCAGCTTTTGGGGCGAGAGTTCATGTCGGCATTCACTTCCATCGATGCTGCACGTACTGCATGCAATTCTGATGCTGGAACAGGTGTTGATTTGCGTAGCATCACCAGCAGCCTGGATGAACTTCGGTGTGCTTTAGAGAAGAGCAAGCTGAAGAGCAGAATCGTACATTCCTAGAGCTCAAAGAGCTGAAGCATCGCTTTGAATCCTTTCAATCGGCGGGAAAGTTGAAATTCATAATCAATTTGGAGACGCAATGTGGGCATCGAGTGGCATTTGCTCACATGGGCGCACCATTCAGACATTGGCGCACGTTCTGTGGATGGCCATTTGCTACAGGCTTTTATCGGGAGTGGCAAGCTTGCGACAAAGGGGTAGTTGAGTGTCGCACATGTTTCCGTAGCTCCATGCTAGACGGCGACTGCAGGGAAGAATGCTTATCATCATCATCATCATCATCCAGCAGTAGCTCGGAATCCAGTTCGGCACATATGGCTGGCGATAGCCTTTGAGGTGTCTATCATTTTTCAAGCATCCGGCTTCATCAGGCCAAATGATGCAACTTGCCAGCTTTCCTGAGGCCATCAGGCCAAATGAGCAACTTGCCAGCTTCATCGGAAAAGATCTGTTAAATCGCAGCCATGGAAGGGTTGGGAGGGGGCTGCCGGCTTGACCGTTGTTATAGGTATAGGGTATATATATAGGGATTATATAGGGATAGTGGAAAAATGGAAACCACTATTTAGGGTCTAGGGTTATATAGGTTTAGGGTTTAGGGGTTGAAGGTTTAGGGTCAAGGGGTTCTCACAAAGAGGGCCACTGCATGTTTGGGATTGCACAGATGGTGCGCATCTTGGGGCGCATCTTGTCATACATAGCCGATGGGCTGTCCTGGTTTTGGAATTTGGAGATAAAGGCTTTGCGCATTAGGGTTCAGAGCTTGTTTGAAACGGGTCCCCTAATGGGCTTGTGTGTAAAGTTGCATGCGGATGATTCATATAGACCCCTAAATACTATAGTCCTTATAATAGGGACCCCCAAAATGCTACCCCTTAATTTTGGGAAACCCACGTATGGAGATTTCCAGCAGATGGCTTGTAAGGTTGGCGTTTGGGCCGCTCCTCACGACTGCCCGTCATGCTTGGGGTTTAGGGTATAGGCTTTGGGGTTTAGGGATTCGGGCTCAGGATTTTTTGGCTTCCCTCAGCGACTGGTAGAGTTCCTCCAAGAATAGCTATGTAATCTTTCTGGGAAGCTCGTATTTATGTTCTTGATCGTCCCATATATACCTAGACTCCCCAAGGGTAGCTTATTTAGAGGCAGGTCGCAGTAGCCATGTTCTCTTGTAATAAGTATGATAGATGAGACAAGGCTTTCACATTATGCTTACCTTCCAAACCCTATATCACTAATCATCCCATGTCCATTTCAACTTCCATTTTTTCTCCATTTGACTCCCCATCACGGAGCTAATATCACCAAACACTACATCCCCTCACTTTTTTTGAAGACCTAGACCCTAATGAATCCCTATATGACCCGAATAGCCCCTCCAAGGGGACCCCTGTTTTTAGACAATCAAGAAATAGCGCGAAATTCTACCTCCTCTAGATGCCTGTAAAACCACAGGTTCCTTTTCATGTTCCGTTGTCTTTTCCGTAGGATTTTCCATTATTCCCGGTATATGCTTCGAAGCACGGGACTTTTCGAAACTATTCCTACATAGTCCTCAATGATCTCCTCATATCCCCTACGGCACGTATCAGTTGGGTTTCTAGGGGCCTCCCTTTCTGAGTAACTTCAATACGGTAGTTTCCAAAACAAGGGGACCCCAATATAGACCCCAAAGTACTTTAACCCTTATTAACGGGCCCCAAAATGGTAGCCCTAATTTTGGCCCTAATTTTGGGGAAGCTCCTATGTACCTCCCCTAAACCCTAAACCCTACGGGTTTAGGGTTTAGGGTTGAAAACGGCTCACAGCCAGGCCAGAGCAGTTCTCTCGCTGGCAGCAAGTCCTACGCAGAAGCCTCACCAGCACAGGATTCCGGGTTCTGCAAGGTCCGAAGAAAGGACTCAGAAGGGCTTTGTGCACTATATAGTCTAAATTCTTTAAAGGGGGTTATATAGGGGAGTACTATAGGGATTATGAAGGGGGATACTAGGAGTTTAGACCATAGCTAATATCGGGGGACATGTAGGGATATATGGTTTAAGGTTTAGGGTGGAGAGCTTAGAAGAATTTGGCGGTTTCAAGAACAACCCCTAGAACATCCTAAAGGTTGACGCCCAATATTCCTACAGGGTTAGGGCGCACCAATCCTGCGGAACCCCAATTCAAAACTTGAGTTTCTCAAAGCTAGATGCCCTGATGTAGAGTCGCAACACGGATTCATGACCCTGATGAAAGCGCATATGGGGATTTTCACGCAAAGAGATCCCCCGTGTACATCCCATAACAAGAATTCTTACTTGAGGACCCCCAAGAAGGGGTCCCCCAAGTTTCGCAAACCCCAATATGGGCCAGTAGCAACGTTAACATGGATTATCTCTCGCCAAATTGCTGCGGCAGTTGACGCTGTAGGTTAATTGATTTGCTTCTTGTCTGCAGGGAACGAAGCCGTGCGCTACAAATGCTTGAGAGACGTTTCTGAATCTTTTCTGAGTATCACGGGGACCTAAACAAGTGTAACAATGGAGAGCCAACTGGAAAATGAAGTTTCCCGGATCATGCAGGGGTCGTACAGGGATTGTTTGGCATCGACCCTGCAACACGTTTCATGTCAATTCGACTGCCTAGGCGGTGGGAACTGGGCTGACGCAAAGGCCGCAATGCTGTTGTCAATTCCGCTCCATTTTCAAATTTCCAAAAATCGAGGATCCAAGTTGTGGGCATTAAGAGAAGACAAATTTGGGTCCATGTCGGCACAGTTCGATTCAGGGAGCCACTACTGCATCTACACGATCTTTTGTTTACCACAGGCAGCTTTAAGGAGGGGAGCTGTGATAGTGATGTGTTCTGGAAGCATCAGCAGGAGGAGGAGTAGTAGTAGTAGTAGTAGTGGTGGCGGCGGTGGTGGTGGTGGTAGTAGTAGTAGTAGTAGTGGTAGTAGGGGTAGTAGTGGTGGTAGTCGCAATAGCAGTAGCAGCTGCGGTAGCAGCCGCAGCAGATGATCATCATCATGGGTAGAGCAAGTAAGTAGTCGTGGTTGGGAACAGCAGCAGGAGTGCGGGAGACGCACTGGCAACAGAGCCAGAAGCGGTGGGTGGACATGGTAGATGACATGGTGAAATGGATCTCAAGTTCAAATGGTTGCTTCTACCAGCGCTTGCCCACGGATAAGCAGACCCCGTACTTTTCTCCAATTGATGGCCAAAAGTGCATGTTGTTTCCGCCAAGTCCCCATTACTACAAGGCAAGACATTGCAAGGCTGTGCGTGCTTCCAAGTGATGGCCGCAGTCACTGCCGTCCATGCACGTGACAGAATTACGAGTCCATGCATTGCTCCGTCATTTGTTTGATTCAGGTATTATACTATATTAGTTTCTATTTTCTTTTCCGTTATACGTACATAACCCTACCATATACCCTACAGTGCCTATATGAGTCCTGACACAGCCTTTGTCAAACCAATTCTTGTCAGGCTCAGTTTGAAGACTGGCAGCACAGGGTGAAGGCGGCTGCCTCGTCTGAGCCATAGTTGCCTCAACCCGTCAGCTTTCCACAGCGCAGCAAATCCAGGTCAAGCATCCGCCTGTAAATATTTGGCTCTCGTGCCTCATGAACAGCTCTTCTCCAAAGCTCTACTCCCGAGAGAAGTTGAAGTGTAAATATTCAAAGCATCAGAATATCAGGGATGATAATGAATTCGTAGTTTCCCAAAAATGGGGACCCCGACATAGACCCCAAAACACCATAATCCTTATTATGGGGACCCTCAAATAGCTACCCCTAGTTTTGGGAAACCCTCATCCCTGTAAACCCCCATGTAACCCCAGTTTCCATCTCATGTTCCATGTTCTTTTCCATGTGGTTCTCCATTATTGGGGGTAACATCCCTATACAAACTCCTTCCTCATCCCATCCAAGAAACATGAGTCTTGTTACGCTGAGGCCGCCAGGCTTGACGCATCCGCCGAGCCTGTGAAAAAGCAGATGCCGAGTGTCTTGCTCCCAGGGTTTTGGGATGATGTAGAAGATAGATCTTCATCATGTATTATAGTTTCTATAGCAGATAATAGTATACCATAGCAGATTATAGTATATCAGAGCATATTATTGGGATCTCGTTTTACTCTTTCTCCCACGGGGGCTGGGTCTGCAAGGGATCCGACGGGATTCGTCTTGAGTAGCAATGAATTCTAGAACAGTAATGTTGAGAGGGGATGAGGGCGCTGGATCCAAAACCTCAAGAGTCTCACTGTGGAACAGTACTAGCCAAGAAGGGCTTTGGAAGAGAGAGGGCCCCCAGGCTGCAGGGCATAAAACGGACACCGGGCCGCACAAAAAAGGGAAGGTGGCAACTTCTAGGCTGCAAAACCTGCTCCGATCATTGGTCGATTGGGGCTAATACTGGGACAATGGAAAAGAAAATGGACACTACTATAGTATATCAGCGCTATATTGGGGATATATCACATTCATTGCAGGAGACTCCGAGGGATAGTGATCTCGTTAGGTGAGTCTTTTGCAGTGACTGTAAGTACAAAAGCATGGAGGCCCTTTGAAAGAGCATTTGCTGCCCAACCTTCTCCAGATTCTGGGGCTTGAGATGGATGCATTGATGCTTGTATCACCACAAGCCCTCAGCTTCCCGCCACCCGCCTGGAGGTCTTGGCTCTGTTGAGCTGAGATTGATAGGTCTGATACAGCAGTTCGACGCATTCTTACTCCAGTACTAATGTCAGTGGAGGCAACCCAGCTGGTAAGGACTCCCTAAGGCCCTAAGACTACGGTAACAGCCATGAGTAGTTACATAGCCAAATCCAGCTCGCAAGGGCTCTGCTGCCATCCGTTGGCCTATGGTGCAGTCCCTGTGCAGTCCCTGGCCCAGCCATGAAGCCGCCAAAGAAAGCCAAACCGCCACGTAGCAAGTTGCCCAATGGCACTGCAAGCGTCAAGGCCGAGACACTTGGATTGGTCCAGGCGAGCCATGAGGCGAATTCAGCCGATGTAAGCGATTCTACCATGAATGTCATTCATGTAACTGTTAATGATCAGGCCATTGCGTTAGGGATGGCTCAGTCGAGCGACAAGACACACCCGAGAGAATTCACATCTCAGCCTTCGCCGGATGGCTCACAACCTGGAACCGAGCAGAATTCTGAACTTGGACAGGCTTCCGAATCAGAGATGCAGGAAGGCGTCACGAATGTGACGAAGCAGGAAAGTATCACGAGTGTGGCGAAGCCGCTTTCAGATATTCGAACGAGCTGGATGAGGGTCGCTTGGCAGGCCTTGGTGGCTCTGTCATGCATGATCCCTGGCGCCAGTCTTCTGGTCATACCCATCATGTGTTGGCTATGTGGCTGTAAGAAAACCCACATGCTGGGAGAAAGAGGAGCGGCTTCACGTGAAGTACTAATGTGGCTTACTCTTGCTTGGAATGCCATCACGGACGTCTTGTTCCTCGTTGCGTGCGGGCTGGCTTCTGAGGAGGGCATCAATTTGCGTCCGATTGTGGAGCAGATACAACTGCGACAGATTTCAGACATACTTACCTTGGGTTCAGTACTTCTTTGGCGCGTTCTCTCGATTCACATCATTGAAGTGTCTGTAGAAGTCCACAAACACAAGGAGGCTGCCTTGAAGAAACTGAATTCCAAGATGGAAAAGATAGTTGACGAATTACGCTGGAGCGTGAAAGGTGAACATATACCACGAAACTTTGATCAAGTTAACAGCATGAGGGGTAAAATATTGCGTTCCCCTCTGGAGCTTTGTCTGAGTGCAGGCTCGGCAATTGTTCTGACAGTAGGCATGCTGTTTCTGCAGCTGAGAGTAGACCGGGGAAATGCAAACTCCGAAAAGCTGCGCCTGGCAATGGTGAGGATTTTTTCATTCGGCTTGAGTGGCTCGCTTTCCATCAATTCTCCCATATCACAGACAGATATTCCATGGACAAGGGTGGTCAGCAGCGTTTGCATTTCTGCCTTAGGTGGCTATAGCTGGTTTCGAGCAATAGCAGGTATTCTTGCATCAACTCGCCTTATCAGGACAAATCGGGATCAATTGCTGTTGTTTTTGTATGAGTCTTCTGACCGCAACAATGAGTACGTGAGCGATTCGGAAAGACGCAGCTTGGGTGGGGGACAGGGACTTTCAGAAGACAGACATGTCTTTGCCCCCTTGGTTCTGCGGAAAGCGACGAAAGCTGAGGACGTTAAAGCGTGGTGGGAGTTGCGCAGGTTTATCCAGGTTGATTTTACAGATGAGTCTGCAATTATGGATGCTTGCGGATTCGTTGTCATCGTGCTTATCCTGGGCCTGCTGTTCTGTGGTAAGTGGAATGGTCACTTTATGGAAAGCTTCTTTCACCTGCATTCTTGTTGATTGGCACATTAGTCCTTGTTCTCACGATCGCCATGTACCGGGTCTTCGAGGTCTGCATAGAGATCAACAGTCTCTTGGACCGCGACATGCTCCTATTGACTGATGCCATGCTTGAAGCAGCATGTCGTCCAGATAATGAGTGGCAGAAGATCCTTGCAGCCTTGCAGGTGATTGAGCGCAAGCTGAGCTTCTACGATGGCAAGCAGAAACTTCTTGGTCTCACAGTGACTGCCAACCTAAGGAACGGTTGGATCGCATCACTTGTAGTTGCATTTCTGAGCTGGGGCTCTCGTTTCATGATGCCGTTAATGTCTCATTTAGATGTGGACAGGATTCAGGAATTGCTGAAGCAGCACGGGCTGGGGTCGGAGAGCGAGCCTAGCTGATGTTTTCAGCATCACTCCCGACTCCTAGCTAACCTCAGCGGCAAATTTGTTTTCAAGCCGCAAGTCCAGGTTGGAAGCCATTTAAGCAGAAGCGGTTGATCTGGGGGAGGATTTCCTCCAGGGATCATCCGATAAAAGATGGAACAGTCCTTATTGTAAGGTCAACTTGGGGCACAAGGCCTAGCCACAGGTTGCGCCAAGAGGGCCCTAAACGGCTCGATCTCAAAGACATGGATGATATCAAAGCTTTATTCTGCACACAAAGCACCAGAAACATCACCATTTTGATGAGAATGCTCCCATAGCTGCTTTGTTTAGTATAACTCCGATTGCGACCGTGAAGCCTAAGCCCTCAAGTTCCAACTTTGGCATGCTGCCTTTGCGAAGCTTAGGCACGCGCGTGATAGCTCAGTTCCATAGGCCAAAGGCCGATGTAACTCTGATGCAGATCGCGGCCCCAAGATACAACAAGTGAACGTACAACTCAAGATGTTTCTACGGGGTATGTAAGCACAATGTAGATGCCCATTGGCATCTCAGGGGCCCTATCTTGCGGGAGTTCTGCTCATCCTCCATGGAAGGGAATACCTTTCTCACAGCTGAGAGGGCTGTTGGATGGTGCTTACTAGCTTGGCTGCAGCAGCAAGTTCATCACACAGTGGAAAGGGTGCAGCATGGAGGCATAGTGTAGGAGCCTTATGGAGGGAAGGTGTTAGATCTTGGGCGCATGTAGAACTTCCAGCTTAAAGGGTGTGTCAACGAAAACCCCTACATGATCACACCCAGCTTGACCGAATGACAGCGACACATATTAGCCGCATCAGGTTTAGGGGTTTAGGCTATGGCTGGGTTCCTGAGAGGGTGCTGGAGGATTTAGTGCTGGGGGTCATTACGGCGCATGTTGACGGACGTTGGGTTGCCAATGGGTCAGGTATGGGTCGGTTTTCCGGAGTCCCTATAAAGAGAGATCATATTGCTTTGACGATCTATGGGAGGGGACCATTATTCTGAAAACTTGTTAGCCATAACGTCTAAGTAGATGAGTGAGGGGTTTGTAACCTTGCCACCTTCAAGTACAGCTATGAATACGATGATCATGAGAAACCTCCTGTAGACCCTTTAAAGTATGCGTGAATACTTTTCATCTTCGGATTAGCACTTGGAGTTTGGAATGTAGGATGTAGGGCTTATTGGCATCTGGGGTCGAGAGCTTTGGAACTAGGATTTGGATGCAGGCTTCACCTCAATCACGCGCACACAAACCACTCAAGTGTTCATACGATGGCAGTTTTCAGAAAATGTGTCTTTTGGGAGGCTGTCGTAATTTGTCCTCGGGCCAGAGCAAGTGCAAATCTAAAACGTCTCGTCGACTGCATGTTGAGCATAAGAGGTCTTCGCCTGCACCTGTTTTTGAAGCCCTCGGAAGACAAAGATTCCTAGTTCCAGAAGCAACTGTGCATGCGGCTTGTGACATGGCGACCAAGCTCCTATCCAGACTGTTCTGTCGCAACAAAGTTGGCTCAAAGCAATGGCTACTGGTGCAAGGAGAACTCTTCGAACATCTTGGGATGCAAGTAGAAAGGCGTAGCTTCACAGATAAAGCTCTAAACCCCCAATCCCCCAAATCGCAAATCCCAAGCCCCCTAAATCCTACAAAACAAATTCCATCAGGCCTGTCCCAGCGGGCGGGCCATCGTAGCAAAGCCAATGGAGGGCGGGCGACCCATCCCTACGCCCGCGCGTGGTGTGAGCTTGCTGAGTTCTGCAGCTTGTAACTGTTTAGGGGGAGGTTATATCTGGATAATTGAAAATAACATGGAAATTACTATTATAATATATTGGGGTTACATAGGGATAATGGAAAAGCAAATGGCAACTACTAAAGGGTTTAGGGTTTAGGGTCCGCATGGCTTCAGCTGGTTTGAACAAGCCCTGGATGGTAGTTTCCAAGAACTGGCGTCCCCCCGTAGAATCTCAGACATAACATGATCTTTGTTGCCAGGACCCCGACAAAAAAGCCATGAAATCCGGAAACTCCCAGAAAATTGTCTAGACATGATATTGCCAGTGCAAGTAGCAGGGATCTGAAGTTGCCACAGTAACAACCATCACGAAGTCAAGAAAACCATCCACCAAGCCATCGAAAATCTCAACATGTTGCAGACTTGCAAACTGTAACCTAAACCTAGAACCCTAAATAGTAGTTGCCATCTTCTTTTCCAATATCCCTTTCTATCCCCTACCCCTATCACTTTGAGGTGGCTCCAGAGCAATTCCAAGCCGCTCACTCCTTGCTGCAACGCCTACCACAGCAGTTGAAGCAAGAGGCGGTTGCAGTTTTGTCTCGACGACTTATTCCTGAAATCCAGGCCTGTGGTCAAAAGTTGGCTGTTTCGGAAAGAGAGAGAGTGTGTGTTGACCCTACCCCCTAAATCCCAAACCCTATGTGTTTCTACTGAGTTGAGAAGATGCCATTGGTTTCTGCAAGGCTTGGATTGAGCAGTATGAGCATGCGCTGGATGACTCACTGGAGCCCGAAGAGCCACTCTCGGAGGAGGAGGGGCTTCCGTCGGATGACGATGAGGCGTGGGAATGAAGGAATGGAAAAGAAAATGGAAGCTATGGGAATTATAGGGTTTATGTTGGGGTTCTATAGGGATTATGAGGTATATATTGGAGCAAAAAAAAGAAAATGAATAAGAAAATGGAAGCTGCTATCATGGGTTATATCGGGATTACTTGAATGATCGCTTCAGAACAGATCAGGACAATCCACCCAAGCGCTCACGCAAAGCGCCGCCTGTGCCCGATGATGGCTATCCAAGCCTATGGAGAGGCCTCACACAAGGCACCAAAGGCTTCAATGCAGAAGCCAGGCGTGTTTTGAGTGCTTTATTGCCTGACGGAGAGCATGCATGGAGGTCGCCAACTCAAGGCAACATCAAGCTGTTACGGCAGCAAGAAGTTGTGGCATTGCTTGTGCATCCCAAATCACCGGTTTCCCGTCTCCTCTGTGATCACAACACGGGCTCCGGCAAGACTCTCTGCGTGATCCGGATTGTGGACAACTTCTTCTTCGATGGTCGTGCTATTATCGCCATCTTTCCCAAGGACAGCGTGGTTGACAATTTCTACACGTCGCTGTGGGAGTGGCCATCGCGTTGGCGCGACTTCTGTAGCTATTGCCATCCCCAGGTTGCAAAGCTCGCATGCAACTCTGTCGATTGGCGTGCCAAACGTGATGTACGATGGAACCTGGATGCTTCGGCTGAGTTGAGGGAGTTTGCACGCAGGGAGGGCCTGAGCAGGCAGCAGGCAATCAAGCAGAAGCTGATCAAGACCATGCGTGACTGCTTGGAGATGAAACATGCCTTCTACCGTGGGAAGATGAGAAAAAGCTACCTTCAGAAGCATCTGGATTACTTGTTCCAGCTTGCGCATGTTTTCGGTGCTCGTGCGCAGAGGTAGTGCTACTTAGCTGTTCTTGAGAGATGTAGTCATGAAGCCTAGGTACTGGGCACAGGCCGCTGATGACGCTGATGACGTTCCGCATCCTCCAGCTGCGCCACTCAGAGCCTATCGCTTCACCTCTGCTGGTGGGCGAGCTGCAGAGGTGGTTGACGGCGTGCCAAGGGGCTGCATCTTCAAGGTTGGCTTCGATGGCGAGAACCCCTACAGCGGAAACTTACTGGGGATTAGTAGGGAATAAGGGAATACAATCCCTACATAGTCCCTATATGATATACTCCTTTATTCTCTACTAACCCCAGTAAGGAAAAGTTGTCCTCATGGACGAAGGCCATCACCTGGTCCGCCCCAATAAGGTCTACGAATCTCAGCTGAAGAACCTTCGCCAATACGTTGAGTCGGCCCGCAACTCCGTTTTCGTGAGCTGCACGGGGTCTATGGAGGCTGATTCCAGCGCCGACCCACGGACATTGCTGGATGCAGTGAAGGGCATTGAAAACCAAGCCATGAGTGACGAAGGGTTCCTTTCATCGCACCACAAGCGTGGCCTTGGCTTCCCACGCCAGATCCCTACTGCTGTTAAGGAATTTCATTTAGGTCACTATAATAAGGAAACCGCTACGATTTACTATATACCCATATTATGGTAACTTGATTTAAGTTCCTTAGCAGCAAGCCAGGATCCCTACAGCCTGCGCAGACGGGGCCTTCTCGGAGGAGCTGGAGGGCCTCGTCCAGCGGGAGGAGCTCTCCGGCCATTCCCTCTCGCTCTACTTGTATCAGGCCATCCAGCTCGTTTTGGGGTTATATGGGGATAAGGGAAAAGAAAATCGAAACTACTATACATTATTTAGGGGTTTTGGGTTTAGGAAGGTCGTAGAGCTGCTTGAAGGGAAAGACCTCTTTATACAGGATACTGTCTAATGGCGCGTAACAGGCCATCCGGGTGCAGAAGGAGGAGACACCTGAGCAGACGCTGGCCAACTACACCAACATCCACGTCTACTCTGGCTCTGCTGGACAGCCAACCTGCAAGGCTCAGATCCTTGGCTGCTGTTACAGAACTTTGAATGGGGGTTTCCCAAAATTGGGGGTACCATTTTGGGGGTTCCCATAATAAGGACAATAGTATATTGGGGTCTATATTGGGGTCCCCCCATTTTGGGAAACTACCAAATAAGTAAGTATAATGAGGAGACCCTGTCATGTACTAGATTACTGCATTACACATAACATGGTACTCGTAACTTGATTTAAGTTCCTTAAGAAAAGCCCAGGATCATGAAGTACTCCAACTGCCGGCCCAAGTTTACGTTGGCCGTAGAAGAGGTTGTTACAGCAGCGAAGAAGGGACAAAAGAGTCTTGTTATGGTGAGCAAACGCACTGGTTACAAAGCTATGCTGTGGCTGCTTGAGGCTGCAGCTAAGAAGCATGGTTTCAGTGTGGCGGAGTATGACCAGCTGGCAGATTTCAACAGCACGGAAAACAGGAACGGCAAGAATTTCATGGTTCTCATCCTCACAACCGAGCACGGTGGGGAAAGCATCCAAGCGTTCTGTGTCCGTGCAATGCTTCTGCTGGATGTACCTTGGCTCCGAATGGTCGTAAGCAGCCAGTGCGCCTAGGGAATAGGGAATATACCTGCTATAGCGAAGAATCACACGGAAAACAAAATGGAAATTGAAATGGAAACAGGGTCTATAGGGGTGTTATAGCGCCCTATTAATCAGATTGTACTCCTTGCTTTGATTGCTGTGATCAACCTTGCCATTACCTCTGATCCAGCCAGCTACTAAGCTATCAGCAGCGGTAGATTAAATACTACGGGGGGAGTAGTTGTACTACTGCACTACTTTCTACGCACAACTTACTACATGCTACTAACTACGTACTACTTACTCCTTAGCCCTTATGCTCCTCACTCTCACCACCTCCTTATACTCCTCACCCTCGCTGCCAAGCTGCCGCAGCCGCCACCGCCACCGCCACCGCCAGCACCACCACCACCTCCACCACCACCACCACCACCACCACCACCACCACCACCACCACCACCTCCGTCACCACCACCCCCCCACCACCCCCCCANNCCCCCCACCACCCCCCCACCACCCCTTCTAACACAACTACTGCTGTTACTATTACAACCAGTGGTACGATGTGTAATAGGCAGCAGCAGTACCAATGCTATTACCTCAGGTGCCGACCCGTTACGCAGACCTGAAGCAGCGCTGCGGACGCGTGGTCCGCTGCCGCAGCCATGAGGACCTGCCCGAGGTACCCGAGCAGTATTTAAGATGTGGTCCCAAAGACAGGGATTTCCCTAAGTTGTGGGCGCCCAAAATACACTCCAAAATGATAGAATGAAACCTTGGATTTTTGGAAACCCCCACAGCTAAATAATCCAGCGTTCTTTCCGTGACTGTGTTATATAACAGGACATAACAGGATATAACTACTCACCTGTGATTTTGGAATTTGTGGCTTAGTCTGGCGAAGCATGGATCGAAAAGAACGCTTTGGGGACTGAGGGCTTGGCGTAGATTATGAAGCTTAACTTATGCAAAGTTCAGGGTTCAAGATTAAGGGTTGGATATCTTAGGTCCAGGATCGAGCCTTTGCTTTAGGGGTTCATAGCTTAGGTCTGCTCAAGATTCAGTGGCTCGGGGATGCTTGAGGGTGTTGTTTTGCAAGATGCTACGGTTGAGGACAGACCGTTATACGGCCCCAAGAGCCTGCTCCTCCAGCAGTAGCCAAGCAGCGGCAGCACCCTCGCTAACATTCCCATCTCTTCGTATGGGTTGTTCTCAAGATTATGAACCCTTTTTGGTTACATATTAGAGTACGGCACCTAATGTTTAGGGGTACCAAAATGGGATTATGATTATTACCATTTGTTCAAGGCGACCAGTCCCTTTGCCACGTTGTGCTTGGCAGGCAGATCGGGATGTGCGCTTCGTCTTCTTCGTGGCCGAAATGCCCGACTGCGGTCAAAACGATTCTTGCCTTTCTGGGGGGCTGTCGGCGCAGAATCCTCAAACTCAGTAGGCTTTTATATGGGATAGCGCAAGGGTAGCACAACCAGTTTATCGCTTTTCTGTGTTGGTATGTACACGGAGGTCCAGGTGCCCAAGCAAGCAGTAGTGCACGGCAGTTGTGAAGAGGTCCCTTTGTTTTTGGGCCATGCGCAATATGAGGAAGTTGGAGCATTTGCACTGTGGGCCTTGTGTGGCTACTGGAATGGCCCGAAGAGGATCAATTACTCGTCCGAACCGGACCCCGAAGAGATCACAGAGATCAGCGAGGCCTTCAGCCAGAGCATGTCAAGACGACGCATCCAAAGCCTGGAGCACCTGACTCGGTCCCTTCCTCGTATTGGCATCCCAAAGCTACTGAGTGAGGTGGCAGACCCCGCCGAGTATCCTAAGTCAGCACGCCGGCTGCAGGCTGGACTGCAGCAGCTGCTGGATAAGCCAGAGTCCATTGCAGAAGTGACAGAGATGCTGCCTACCACCACCTACGATGAAGTCAAGGTCGAAGAGCTCATGCAGCAGCTTGCAGAGATGGCGCCTGCGTTGGACCTCGTTCGCTGCAGCGCCATTGATGCAGGGTTTTATTGACTGAGGTGTGAGTACGTGCTTATTTTCACATAGCGCATGGAAACATTCTCCACACCCCGGTTGACGGGATCTTAGACACGAGGGGCCTGCAAACGAGGCACTGCGTGGGGCGCATGCTTCGGGGAGACAGGTTGAACCTTCGTTGCCAATGCGCATTCCAAAGTGTCAACAAGACTACCCGGAGAAAATCAACATGATCGCATACAAGAACTTTACGAGATGAGACGTAAGGAGTTGCTGATGGAGACTCCCAAATCCGCTGAGTGATCCTCCTGCAGCCCTACAAGTCCCTAGTAAAGGCTCCCTCCTTTGAATAACATTGGCGCGATTCCGTAAAATGTCTCAGGCCCTAGGCGGGATGGGGCCAAGGCCGCGTTCGGAAGCAACCATGGACATAGATCACGACTTAGAGATTTGATGGTATATACCCTACGATACCATAGTAGTTTCCATCTTATTTTCCACTATCCCCACATAACTCCAATATTACCCCAATGGGTTTTGCATTAGGTACTATGCCTATTTCCAAAAGATGCGGGGCCAGGCCCTGTTTTGGCTTTGCGCAAATCCGTCCGGATCGCCCCTTTCCTCTTCCGGGCCTCTCGGCCTCTGGCGGGGCCCAGACCGGCTAATCTCGAAATTCCAAGACTTGGGATGATTCACGCCGGATTCGGAATTCTTGGAATTTGGAGTCGCTGGATCCGCATTCCATTATGTTGACCTAATTTTCTTTGAGGCCAGTGCCCCCATGAACGGCCAAGACCTGGTCTGCCTGTCTGTCTATCGTTTTTTGGTTCTGTCTACTTGTCTATCGGTCTATTTATCTTCATGTGTCTCTGTTTGTCTATTTTCTTTCTTATGAATCTACTTGTTTGTCATCGACTCCATCTATGAATCTGTCCGTTTATATTCTCTAACCTATCTATGTCTCTATATATCTCTTGATTTGCCTTTTTCTGCTTATCTATAGATCTCTATCTATGATTCTATCTCTTTCTCTCTTTATATATATATAGATATTCGGTCGATGGCGATGGCATGATATAAAGAATTTCATATGGATATTTCTAAATGAGAGATATATATAATTTTTGACAAATAGATTGGAATCTTAGATATTTAGAATTGATCTATTATCTCATAAGATGCACGATTGAGAAATCGACTATATGAATTTGATATATTCAATGATAGATTATCAAATTGATATTTTGATAAATAGCGTAATCCAGAAATAGGAGAAATATTCGAGAAAATATTAGATTGATGATTTATTGATATATTGCAGGTCGAAAGGAGAATAGATATTAATTAATATAAAAAAGATTAGATATTAATATATTACGTTGATTTAGAAGAAATGTCTTAATGGAATAGATGAGAGATTAATAATTAGTTAGAATGATAGAGCGAAAAAAATATGATTAATGAAATTAGATGCGAGAATCGTATTTAGATAATAATTAAGAAATATTTGAGTGAATGATATTCATTCATTTTAAGAGATTTTTTTGGGTATGTATAGATTTTAATTAATAGAATATAGAAAATTGATTATTATATATGAATGAATATATATTATTGATATAGAATTTGAAATATATTTTATAACACGAAATTGTATAAATATAATGATTATTTATTTTTATTTATTAAGATGAAGAAATTGGATTGTAAGTCTATTTATCTAAATTGTTCTTTTCTCTTACGAAAAATATATTCCTCTATTACGATACGTTCATTTGCTTTGTTTCGTTGGCGCACCGCTTGGGTTTTGTGGTTTATGTTAAAAAGGGCTCGATTCTAGAGTCTCGAAGATTTTAGAATTCTTCGGAAAAATT
>CAJNIZ010046972.1:13265-31729 GCA_905231905.1 Symbiodinium pilosum | reverse complement strand
CTATAAGCCCATTTAGGGGGATTACCAGTAAGGCTAGAAGCTTAGCTATAAGTAGATACTAAGTCCCATGGGCCTCCAAGTAGGGCTTGGGTTTGGCTTCAGGCTTTCAGATTTGGAGCTCAACTTTCCCAGCAGGCCTCTACCTTCGATTTTCGAAGTGGAGCCTAAAGACTGATTTTGAAACCCTAAACCCTAAACCCTGGAGTTCAGGTCTTTAGCTGTCCGAGATTCTGGAAACCCCCCTACTACAAGGCGAAGCGCTGCGCACCAAACCTCGCACGGCTGGTACGCTTCGTTACGACAGGGAGCTAGGTGGTACTTGTTCCTGTCCCCAAAACATCACAAGATAGGTTCCCTTTTTGGTTCGAATTCCCCTGTGTGTTTCCAATAATCCCTCTCTCCAAAAAGGACGCTTCGAACAACCCCATATGAAGCCGTGATATACGTAGTTCAGGGTTCTGTACTCTACTTGCTTCCAACCCGAAACCTGAAATCGGCCTTAAACCCCGAACACTGAAACCCGAAACCGTCAAGCTCTAGTTTAGGGTTTACCTAGACCCTCCAATGTAATACCTTTGGTTGTTCTAATAACTGTCCTAACCAAGAAACGGTATCAAACCCAAAAAGGAACTACATTGGAGGGTCTAGGAAGGGTTTAGGGTAGCCCCTGCACCTCAGCTCCCAAATCTGAACCCGAAACCCGTAACTTCTCAGTTACCGTCCTTACAACAGGGGGTCAGGGCAATCATAACCTAAATGTGGTAAGACGCAAGCATAACAATGTTGGGAGACTTATTGAGCTCAGAAGTAGGTTATAGGTATGCTTATTTTGGGGTTCTAGCCACTAGAAATCTTGCCCAGTCCATATATGTAGGACACTGCAATCCCAGTTTCCATTTCATGTTACATGTTCTTGTCGATTTGATTCTCCATTATTCAAATTATTTGGGCTACTACACCCAAGACTGGGATATCATTACCCCCCAATTCCCCCTGATGCGACCCTTAAAACTTGCTGTAAAACTCAATATTCTATAACCCTTTCATTTCCCCTATAGCAGCCCTGTATAACCCGTATATAACCCCTGTACAACTCCTATTTACCCTTCATCATGGGGAACCCTAAGCCCAAAGCTCCAAGCCCTCAACCCTTGGGAACCCCCTAAACCCAAAACCCTAAACCCTCAAACCTAAGCCGAAAATCCTCAACCCTATACCATCAACCCTAAACCTTAAACCCTAAACCCCAAACCTTCCTCAACCCCAAACCCTCAACCCTAAACCCTGTAAGCCGGGAGGCTGCTTCGGAGTGCTGACTAGAACTGCATCGTAGTTGTTCCGCAGCTCATCCTCGGCTGTATCTGGGTTAGGGGGACCTGCAGGGCGTTATAGAGGCGGGTTTAGGGTTTAGGGTGTAGGGTATAAGGGGACCTATTATGGAATATACCTTGGGTACTGCCCCCACCCCTAACAGTTTATAGTAGGGGTCCAAGTAAGGGCTATATATAACCATATTATATTCATTATCCAACTGTTACTGAGGGGGCGCAGTACCCAAAATATACCAGAACTTTAGTTAGTCCAGGGGTCATTTAGGATTTGCTTAAAGGTGTCTAAGCTCGAGGTTAAGACCTAAACCCTACTAAGACCCTAAATCCCTAAATACCTAAACCCCTAAATTCCTAAACCCCTAAACCCCTAAATCCCTAAACCCTATGTTGAAAGGATTTGGTGTTTCAGGGGTTAGGGCCTAGAGTTTAGGGCTGAAGCAGGATTGCCAAACGTGCCAGATTCCCAACCCAGACTCGGAATGCCAAAGTCCCCCTTAAGTAGATAGGGGTTTAGGGTTTAGGGTTTAGGATTTGGGGTTTAGGGTTTAGGGTTGGATTATTGTCCCCCTTAAGTAGATAGAATGTGGGATGATATTAGGGTTCTATTGGGGTTATATGGGGATAATGGATAAGAAAATGGAAGCTACTATGATGGGTTACATAAGGTATAGAATATGGGGTATATGGGGATCTTATTATAATATACCCAAAGCCATATTCTATCTCCTTCAAGGGGACTATGAACTCTTGATGTGAATCCTTAACCCTGAACCCGAACCTTCACCCCACCAGTCTACATGCAGACTCCTAAACTGCCGGAGCTTCCATAGAGACGCGCCTCACCCTGCTCAACATCGACTCCTTGTCCTTCGGGAGTATTGTCCAAGCTTTGCGTGGTGTGCAGGCAAACCCTTCCCCAAACTAACATGGAATCAGATCAAAACCTGTAGAGGCCACTGTCCCTTTTGAAAGGGGGCGACCGTACATGCGTTCCCATTTTAGATCGGGGAGACGGTGGGGTTTGGGATGTTTAGTTTACGCCCTAAACCCTCCATCCTACATGTCCCTAGAACCTGTTGCCGGGCCCCTAAACCCTCAGATGTGAAGTGTAAGCTTTAGGCCTGCCGTCTAGGGTTTCAGGGTGCGGGCTTGGGATGCAGGTAAGAGGGCGCTTGGACAGGTGGTCCACTTATCTGCTGAGCTTCGACCTGCTGGGTTCAGGGTTTAGGGTTTAGAGTTTAGGGTCTAGGGCTTATGACAATCGCCACAAGAGAGGGCATAGAAACATTTAAAAAGAAAGGGGTCGGCTTCAAAAAAAGCCGGAGAACTGCATAACGCCTATCATGGGAACTCCACGGAAGTGTCATGCAGACACCCTAGATCCTAAACCCTAAGCCCCTAAACCCTAGACCCTAGACAGGGTTAGTCCCATGTTCTTTTCCATTAGCCCCATAGAACTCTAAACCCTAAACCCTGAAGCCTGCAAATCCGGGGCTCCCACACCCCTAAACCCCAACCTCGACCCTTAGGCCTGGGGTTTAGGGGTTTAGGGTTTAGGGTTTAGGGTTTAGGGTTTAGGGTTTAGGGCCTAGGGTGTAGGGTTCAGGGTTTAAGCCTTAAGACATCTCTACCCCAATTCTGAGACCATTGCATCCTACCCCTCTACTTCGAAGTGATATAGGGGTTATATGGGGGATATATTGGGATAATGGGCAAGTGAAAGGAAGCTACTATAAAGACAAACAACTCTCCTCGACCCCGCATAACAAGAAAACCTACGCCCGAGTCCTGCCCAGTAGCCCTTGCGGCGATTGCAGCAGCTTTCTTTATTGGCCAGGATGACCCTGGATGCTTTGGATCATTGGGCTGATTGAGACTAAGGGTTGGGTTTAGGGTCTAGGGTTTAGGGTTGGGAGTTGGGGGTTTCGGGCTAAGGGTTGGTCATGGGTCTTTTTTGGTGGCTTTTACTAGGAGCCCCCCGCAAAACGTGAATCCTCATCAGGGACTATTGGTGCCCATCTAAGGGTTGTTTGGGGGCCCTTTTTCAACACCTTGAGAGTTTAGGGGGCCGGGTTTAGGGGCACAACCTCAAGTTACCTGTTGTACCCCACCTGTCTCAACAAGCTACAAAAATGATCGTCTCTCTCTGAGGACACGACACCATCACAGTTCTACTTTTCATACCTTGCCTTGAAATTGGGTGCTCAGAACGTGCTACAGAGTTTACTGCTAGGGTTTGGCGCTTGGGCCCTAAACCCTAAACCCTAAACCCTATGGTTTGGTGGTTTGGTGGTTTGGTGCTCCGGGTCTCGAGAACTTAGGGCTCGAGAGTTCAACCTTCGCCATAGCTCCCCCCCCTAAGGGATGGGTTTAGGGTTTAGGGTTTAAGGTTTAGGGTTTAGGGTTTAGGGTTTAAGGTTTAGGGTTTAGGCTTTAGGGTTTAGGGTTTAGGGTTTAAGGCTTCAGAAAACCCTAAAACCCTCAAGGCCCCTCAACCTGAAACCATAAACCCTAGAACTGAACCCCGGCCTCAAACCTAAAGCCACAATATACATTTCTAGCCCTGACCTGAGCCCCTGTTCCCGTAGTTCCTTTTGCAACGAGATGACATAGTCTAAGATTGAAGCCAGGGCCAACTAGATCCTAAGGGTCCTTTTATGCATAGCATATACCCCGAACACTAAACCCTAAGCCTGAACGCTTTAAACCCAAGGAATGCCTTAGATGTGGAGAATCCCCTCGGGCCCGGTGCCCTAGACGCTAAATTCTTAACCCTAAACCCTTAACCCTACACCCTCGGCCCTAAACACTTAAGCCTAAACCCTAAACCCTGAGCCTTAAACCCTTAACCACCCAATCCCACAACCTCCTAAGGCAGGTCCAGGGAGCCGTCCGACACGGAGGAGTCAGTAGGCCCCTGGTGGTCTCCCAGCTTTCGGTGGAGAATCCTTTTGCATGGATTGGACTTTCGCGTTTTCGAATTCAGGATTTGGGGCGTAGGGCAAACCCCAAAACCAGAATCCTAACACCCCAAAATCGAGTTTCGGGCTTGCAGTTGGAGGGCGATCGTTTGGGATAGGGATGCGTCAGGTTCAGGTTTGGGCCACCATGTTTTGGCTTAAGTCATTGTTATTGTCATCACTGCTTCTCTTGTCGTGAAGACTATGCGGGCTACGCCTGGGCTGCTAGGGCTTGGGATTCAGAGGCTTAGAACGCGTTGTCATTGGCTTTGTTTCCCTGGACTGTGGAAGCACAGCGATACGTTGTCAGAAGGAGCAATGGTTCAAGATGCTTTGATTCAAAGCCTCTGCTGCTAAGTTAAGCGCTTTTCTGGTTAGACCTGTAAGTTTGAAACGTGAGGCGTATGTTTTCTCTGAAGGATTTTCAGATTCGGCTTCCCGCCAGACCGAATGACCATATTCTGCTACACCAGCACCAGGGGGAGGGGGTTCAGTTCTACTCTAAGCTAAGCTTTATGGTTTCATGGTTTCAACAGCAACTCTGAAGATAGCAGTCTGTCTTCCAAGTAAATGCCCGCCAATGGGCAACCTTGAATACCCACAGATCCCCCTTAACCCTAAACCCACAACCATAGACCCCTAAACGCCGAAACACAAACCCTCAAACCTGAAACCGCTTGAACCCCAAACCCCAAGCCCTTAAACCCAAAATCCTAAACCCCAAACCGAGAAACCACAAGCCGTTAAGCCTTAAACCCAAACCCTTAAGCCCCAAACCCTAAACCCCAAGTGCCTACAAAAACAAGAAAACCAAAGCTTCCAAGTGCTTAACGCAGCTAAAGGTTTAGGGTTTAGGGCTTAGGGAATGGCAAAGGATGCGGAAAATACAGGTATAGTAATTATTGGTTAGGGTTTAGCAGTCAGGGTTTAGGGTTTAGGGTTTAGGGCTTAGGTTTAGGCTGCTTAGTTGGAAATGCGGCAGCGCATTGTGGGATTGATATGGGGGATGGACCACCCACACCTAAGGGTCCCCAAGTTGGCTGTATGAACGAAGCCCTAGACCAACTAGGGCGTAGTTGGTCTAGCCCCAAACCCTAAACCCCAAACCCTAAACCCAAGCCTAACTCGTTGATCTCCATGGCCTCTGAGCATTATGTTCCTCCAGCTGGTGCATCATGTCATACCTCCAGGTCTCCAAGTCTTTTTTGTTTAGGATATGGCAGGGGGGAAGAACTCTTGCTTGTCATGACTATGTCAATACTGGTTCCTGGTGAAGTAAGAATAAAAAGTTGTACTGGTAAATTCTGTTGTAGTACGTAGAGTACCGAAACCTAAACCTTTGTTTTACAATTCTCGTGTAAAGGGATACAGAAGAACGGAGCCTGTGCTGATACGAAAACCTTGTGGGTAAAGACGAAGATACATCTCAGCCTAACCTGATTGAACTTGATCCCTGACGAAGTCCTTGTGCCAAATCCGGGAATCAGATGGTCACGCGTAGGACTCAGCAACCACCTAGTAGGACTCCTCATATATAGCGGGATTTGTTTCTACATCTCTCAAAATGTGGACACCAAATACATGTTCCTGGAGAACCCTATATGCACTTGCCAAAACACCTCAAAACAAAACCTTACTTTGTAATTATACCTCTTATACTATGACCCAATATGCAGGTGGACGAAGCGATCCCACAACAACCCCCTTTGCCATTTACTTTAGCGTTGTCTTGTCTATTTGATGCCACATGATTCTATCCCGAAACCCCTTAGATTCCTGTACGACCCCTTGTGTGGGCCCTATATAACCCCTGTATTACTGTAAGCACTCTGAAAAAAAGCTGCTGCGCAGTTGCTGGCTCGACTTGGGATCGAGGTCAGCCAGAAATGCTTCAATCGCTTCAGAGTTGACGCTCTTTTGGCTTCTGCGCGTCTCGCTTCTCTTCCTTGGCTCATCTCGCGGCTACCTAAGCCCTAAACCTGCAAAGCTTAAACATGCAAGAGCTAAGCGCCCGGTCACAGGTTGAAAGTCGCAGCTATCCCGAACCCACCTACACCTTTCAATCCAACTATGTGCAGGCCTTCCACTTTACAACTCAAGTAAACATGTCACTACACCCAGCTGGACCCTCAACCCTCAACCCTAAACTCTGAGCCTTAACCCTAAACCCTAAACTCGAAACTATTACCAAAACTATGGGAGGCCCAAAAAAATTGTCCAGCCTGCAGTTTCCCCCATGTGATGTCAGTCAAAGCAGCCCCCTGTGATGTTAGTGGAAGGAGTATGTGGGATTCTTGAGGAGGGGGGACCTTGAGGGCCGTAGGGACATGGCCTTTGGGTTTAGGACTTGGGATTTAGGAATTAAAAGAGGAGTATAGGAGTTCCCGTTAAGTATTGCAAGTAGATGTAGCTGTAGAAATATACTTTTGAAAAACAACTATACTAGGCACCTATCCAGGCAGGAGAGCTTTGAATGTATGCAGGGCTTAGGATTTAGGATATCTGCCCAGCTTCTCGCGGTTTCAGAGTTTAGGGTCTAGGGCTTAGAGCTTAGGGGGTATGGAGCTGGAACACTTTAGAACTTCTTTGGCACACCCAACTGATATCAGATACCTGTTCAACCCTTTCAGCCATAGCTCCAAAAGCCTACGCAAAACATCGCTTGATCTTAGCCCCATAGTATTGGGGTAATATTGGGATAATGGAGAATCAAATGGAAAAGAAAATGGAAAATGAAATGGAAACTGGGATTATATTGGGGTTATATTGGGGTTATATTGGACCTGGACACTAAACCCTCATCTCTTTGATAATCTCTCCACACACTAGTCTATGTATGATAGAAGTAGATCGGGAAAGTGATACAATCACCATCGTGCCTTGCGGTCACTATGAGTAGGAAAGGGATGACCTACGGTAACTCATTGCTAAATTTCGACTCGATTGAGCAAGATGTGCGGTTCAAACTGCATCCTCTTGATCCCGTGCGCAAATCAAAACACAACAAATCAAAGCATGAACCCCCCCTTCAGTTCTTATTCGTTCCAAAAATATGTTTTCCTAAAACTTGCGCGTTATTCTTTACGCCTCTCAATATCCACAACTTCAGGCGCTACCTACCCATCGACCCCCCTATACTTAACCCCCCAAGGCTCAGCCTTAACTAGGCTTATGTAGGGCTAACTAAGAACAAACAAAGTTAATTACGGGACAACCTTGGAGTGGAGGTAGGGAATAGTAGGGGGGTTGGTCAGCGGAACCCATACAAATCGTGCGGCTTTCAACTTCCTAAACCCTAAATCCTAAACCCTATACCCAAAACCGTCCCAGGTGCAAGCGCTTGCGAATGTTTTGGTCTGGGCGAGGATTGAAATCTGAGGCCGGGCCCTCTTCCTAGGCTGCTGCTCTTGACAAACTCAAATTGAGCCACCATAGTAAAGCAACCATATCATATACCCTATAACCCCCATATGACCCTTCTCACCACTTAGGGACCCCATACTATGGTACCTAATTATACCCTAAAACCCTAACTGCCATTCCTTAACTCCAACCTAGCTTCACTCTCCTCGCAGATTTCCTCCATGCGGGAGAGCCTCAGGTCTGTTTTAGGGTTTAGGGCTTAGGGTTTTTTTTTGAAGCCAGAGGACTTTTACGTCTACCCACAGGACACTGGCTGGAAATCGTAACAGCTGAGACATTCAACAGGTCGATCAGACCCGAGGGAAAACAGCACATCAAGGAGAGGAGCACATCAATCCTGTGCATCAGTTTGAACTCTAACGTCGAGGGTTTAGGGTGTAGGGTCTAGGGCTTAAGGTTTGGTGCTTAGGGCTTAGGGTTCAGGGTGTAGGCTTAGTGTTTAGTGTGTAGGGTTTAAGCTTTAGGGCATGGTTGCATTTTTGAAGCCCTGGGTCAAGAAGGATCGGCTTTATGAAACTCCTAGGTCAAGGATCCCATAAAGCTTAGAAATCCTGAACCCTGAAATTCTGAAATCCTAGAACCCTAATCGGCAATTAAGAGTTCGGGGTTAAGGTTTCGGGCTTAATTTAAATTGTAGATTAAGATGTAGAGACTATCTAAATTTTGGAGGTAAGGGTTGGGGATTAGGGTGGGGATTCAAGGCCAAGAGCGTGCCGGTCTACCTAAGCTTGCGAAAATTAGTGCTCCCTTTCTGGATGTTCTCGCAAAAAGGATGATAGCATTTGCGGGGATAGAAGGGGGCCCCTATGCTGCGAAAGCCTTACATGCTTGCACGCCTAAAGCTGTACTCCCAAAACATTGGTCCCTGAACCCTGCATTCTAATCCCGACCCCCTCATGAAACCTCAGGTCCACAACAAAACCGTAAGTCCTAAACTGCAAGCCCTAAACCGTACAACCTTGAACCCTCATTCCCACACCCAAACCCCGAGCCCTCATTACTCTGCTGACACTGCCCTAAACCCTAAACCCTAAGCCCTAAACCCTAAACCCTATTTTCCCCAACCAAGGGACGTGGCAGCGCCTGGGAGCGAGGCCGGTTCGTCGATGGGCGACGGCGGCGTAGTTTGCCGCTGCGCCGAAAATTTCTGACCTGCCCCTGCCGATGGAGGCAGGCTGGGTTATTAGGGGTTTTGGGGTGTTAGGGCTTCGGGCTTAGGGCTTAGGGGTTAGGGTTTAGGGGTTTAGGCGCTTAGGGTTTATGGTTTGGGGGTTTAGGGGCTTAGGGGCTTGGGGGTTCAGGGTTGAGGGGTTTTAGACATTGGGGTTTAGGGTTTAGGGGTTAGTGGGCCTGCAAAAGTGCCAGCATCTCTATTCCACTCCTAAGAAAATTTTCAGCAATATGCCTCAAACCCGAACCCTCTGTGGCCCTTCAACTTCAGTGCTCTCCAAGCCCCACGGCTTTTCCGGCATGAAGCCCTTTGAAAACTCCACCCTATATGGGTAGTTCCCAAGATTAGGGTCCCATGTTGGTATAACAGGTGTAATCACAAGGGGCCATATTTCTGAGAACAACCCATATAAGCCATTAGGGGAAGATGCTAACACATCTGGGTTCTGTCTGACATCGGTCCCCGGCAGCCCTCTCTTTTGACAACTTTCGACCTTTCCGCCGGACAGCGATCTGGTTGACCGAGGACTGTAGATGCTCCATAGTCGTTGCTTGCCTCACTTCTATAGGGTTTAGGGTTTAGGATTCTTTCTATGATGGTTTTTGAGTTGAGGGTTCAGGGTGACGGTATGGGGCGTTGCACGGTCAGCAAACCTGGAACCCTATACAAGCACATGTTTTAACGAGCAGTCGTCCAATGAAAGATGCTTTCACATAGTTCCATACTTGCTAGTGGAAGGGCAGTCCCTTGCGACTGAAGTGCTAGAAATCATCCCCAGAATAGAAGAGCAATCATCCCTAGAATATTAGAGCAATCATCCCTAGAATACTAGAGCAATCATCCCTAGAATATGAGAACATTCATCCCAAGAATATTAGAGCGATCATCTCCAGAATAGACCTAAACTGCGCTAAAAACCTGTACGAGGACTATAACTACTTTCTCATACTCCTAGCCCCAGCATCCTGCGTTCATCCAACTGTATTCCTAAGATCCCTGCAAGTCCCCCCTATGGAGAAACGTGGTAAGGACATATGGGGGTTGTAGGAGAATTCTGGATGTTTTCCTGTTAGGGTTGATACAGGCGTCATTTTGAGAAACTCCCATATCTAAATCCCATGGCCTGAGCCCTCGAACCCTTGTGCTCTGAGAGGGCAACTACCTTAAACAAACTACTTGAAGGTTCGCGGGATTTAGAAAGTTGGCTATGAGTTTGGTTATAATTCCACTGGTTGGGGTTGGCCTGCATGTAACCCCTTACATTCCACGTGTTAAGTCCCTGGAGCCTCTTGGTGCTGTTGTTGGGTATGCTATGCTACACGGATACTAGGGTTAGATGATGATATTGCGAATCATTCAGGCTTCTATATTTGTGAGTCGCAGGCAAGATGAGATGGACCTCTCGAGATATAGAGCTTCTGAATTGGAACCGGACGAAAAATAGAAAGATTCTGGCATGCGCCCCTTGAAGGGTACTTACCCCTAAAGTTCCCCTTCAGTAGATAGAATATAGCTTTGGATATGTTACAACAAGATCCCCGTGTACCTCATATTCTATGCCTTATATAACCCATCATAGTACCTTCCATCTTCTTTTCCATTATCCCCATATAACCCCAATAGAACCCTACCCCATATTCTATCTACTCAAGGGGACTATAACCCTAAACCCTAAATAGTGGTTTCCATTTTCTTTTCCATTCTCCCTATAGAACCCCAACATAACCCTCATATTCTATCTACTTAAGGGGCTACTTAAGGCGGACAATAATCCTACTCTTGAGTGATGCCAACTATTGAGCCAGGTCTGCAGCTTACTCATGCTGGCAATTTCTGGGGATTGAAAACCGGGCTTAGAACTGGGTTTAGGGTTTAGGGTTCAGGGTTTAGGGACCTTTTGGTAGGATTATAATAACCCAAGAATAAGAAATATTCGGGTAATTCATGGTGATGAATTATAAAGGGACTGCCTGAGACCACTGTAAGGGTTCACTCCCCCACTCAGCATCGGACAGGGGCCTACAGTATTTCACTGGAGCTTGGGGTGCGTTAGGGTTTAGGATTTAGGGTTTAGGGATAGGATAGTTGCACCAAAGGGTTGTAAAGTGATGACCTTGTTCAGGCTTTGGCATTACCTTGACTGCAAAATCGTTGCAACTTGAATGAGTAGCATAGTCCTTGCATGCCTGGAAGCTACTGAACAACTCTGACTGAGTTCAATGCTAAAAACCGGGTCGAAGAAGCTGGCTATTTGCGGCGAATGCAAAGTTGTTCATCCTTGTTTGGGTAGACCTTGAAACACTCAAAGGAGTGTTTTAAGGTAACCCAGACCCCTGATTAATAAACCCCCTCCCCTTGATAGAGATTATACTAGGGATCCTAATACTTAGGCCGTTTATTAATCATGGGTCTACATTGGTACGATTTAGGGCTCAGCTTCTTTCTTCGAAAAAATCACAAGAGGCGCCAAGTTTTGGCACCCCTAAACCCAAAACCCCATAGTAGTTCCCATTTTCTTATATCTCTAAATACTTCTAGATAGTAGGTTCCATTTCTTTTCCATTATTCCTATATAGCCCCTATATACGACATAGTAGTTTCCATGTTCTTTTCCATTATCCCTATATTGTACCCGATCTGTTTGTCAAGGGTCCCTCACGCAGGCCATAGACAATCCCAAGTCCGAACTAGACGACTCAGAGCTTTGGTGTTCCGGAGAGTTGGGGGGGTTGAGGGGGTTGCAGTTTAGGTACTACATGTCTCAGTATTTAGGCTGTTTAGGCTTTAGGATATTTGAGGCTTGAGAATTTAAAACCGAGGTGCGACACGATGGATGCTGAGATGTGGTCTAGAGACTCCTGGATCTTTGCCATCCAGTCCGCCAATTCCTTTTCAAGTGTCTTGTGTTTAAGGTTTTTGGCTTTGGGGTGTGGGGTGTGGCGTTCGGACTTGAGACTCGGATTATGGGGAGGGGTCTCTAAACCCCGTCACTAACCCCCAAGCCCTAAACCCTGTGGGAAATCTTGCGTTCTGCCCCCCACCCAGTAGGAGTCAAAGTGTTACTGTACGAGACGTATGTGTAGCCCCTAATATTAATCCTACTGGGGCAGTACAACCCGAAACCAGGTCTCAGGCCCGGGCGTTGGCTTTAAGCTCATGGTACTCAGGGCGGGTTATGGGGGCATGCTAATTCTGAGGGATTATGTGGGAGTGAAAGTGATTATAAGTACAAATTATAAGCTTATGGAGAATCTGGGGGGGGTTACAGGGGAGTATAGGGGATCTAGGGGGTGCTGTAGAGAGCCATTTCCCAAACCCCAGGCCTAGGCTAGGTTTGGCACCTTTGCTGGCTCAAGATATGAGTAGCGTTGTTTTGGTGGTTAAACCTAGTAAGATTATATTTCTTATATAGAATGCTATACCCCCAAAGGAGGATGGAATCTTACTCTTTAATGGGTACCATAGTATCCCCAAATTAAATACTACTCATATGATTCCCAACTCTCCACATGCCTTTCTTGTGAGCTAATGACAAGGAAACCAACTTGTTAAAAGGCACGAGAACTTCCGGTCCTAAACTTAATAGGAAGTCCTACGCGGGACTAAGCCCAAATCACATCCTCAAACCCTAAACTCTAAACCCCTAAACCCTAAACCTTTGCCCGGACTCCGCTGTTCCCACGGTGGCTCGCCCAGGGTCGTGCTCAACTGTCGATGCCGTCATCAGGCCGTAACCTCATGTTTAGGGTTTGGGGCTTAGAGTTTAGGGTTTAGGGCTTGGAGTTTAGGGTCTAGGGTTTAGAGTTTAGGGTCTAGGGACTAGGGTATGGAGTTTAGGGTTTAAGGTTTAGAGTTTAGGGTCTAGGGTTTAAGGTTTAGGGTTTAGGCCTTAGAGTTTAGGTTTTAAGGTTTAGGGCATGTTCTCTAAAGGGAGTAAAATGGGAACCCCAAACAGGGAACCCCAAAAATGTAGTAGGATGATATAATAGGAATATAAGGCCTCCAGCAGGTATATTTCTTGTGGTTCCCATTAGAGTCCTTTTCCTCTCCAGCCGCTAACTTGCTGCCTGTTAGAAGGGGGTTAGGGTTAAGGGTTGAATAGGAAACCATTGCATTACCGAGGATTGGATGCGGCTACTGAAGGCATCCAGGGGTTTAGGATTTAGGGATCCAGTCCTGCATTCCTTTCCAGCAACGAGGAGGTTTAAGCAAACCGATTTCTTCAGGAACATTTGGGGAATTTCAGATAGGAAGCTACCAGGTGAGGAGGCATAAAAGGGCCACGTAAAGATTGGACACCAGGGAAATGACCTACCTGAAACTAACCAGTAGGGAATGAGCGAACATACTACATGGGGATATATAGGGAGTATATTCCCTTATTCCCTACTAAGCCCCAGTAAGGAAATCTCCCTAAGAGTTTCGTGTTCTGGGGTTTAGGGTTCTAGGGGTCAAGGCTTGGAGCCCAAGTCTCATGTAAGAAACTAGTACAGTATTGTAATGGACATTGCTTGCATTGAGGATAGTAGTGAGATTACAGAGACCAGTATTGGGTAAGGAGTTTAAGGCGTACGGTTTAGAGTTAAAAGGCTCCTCTAAGGATTCTTGCAACAGCACCCAGCAAAACTCCTGCGATGATCCCACCACACCCTGCAGCCTTGATCCTAAACCCTAAACCCTAAATCCTGAATCCTAAGCCGTACACCCCTCCCTTAGTCCAGGGGCTGAACCCCAAACGTTGAAGCCGCAAAATCTTGAGCCTAAGACCCAAAAGCCCTACACCCCAAACCCTTAACGCTCATCCTGCGCCCCAAAAAAGCCCTGAATCCCAGAGTCCCATGAAGGTGATCACCAGGCAGCTACTTTCCGATGGCGATGCAGCAGCTTTAGGTGGCTCTAACATGGCTTTCTCAGCCGCCTACGGCTTAAGCAGATGCGTTTTGCTAGTCCTGGCTGTTAAGCAGACCAGAGACAGGTGTTCATTGGAAGTTCATCCTTGCAAGTATCCCTTCGTACCGGAGACCTCATGTCCCCCACGCCTCCAACCCTAAACTTTGGTTGGACTTGAGAGATACACGCACTAGCTCACCCCTTTTCCTAAACCTGTCCCATCTACAAAGCTTCAGCGTTCGCCACTCTACTGCAAGCCCGAAATGGCACGCTGAAGTGGAGACATATTTGGGCATGTGACTATTGACTACTTGAAGCTTCATGGCACCAACTATTTCGGCTTACCTGGGCCCATGAGCCTACTTATAACTCCTAGTCACAGGTATACATAGTTGCCGAAATTCATGAACCCACGTACTGACGGCTGCTTGAACAAGCAGCTCATGGCTTAAGCTTCTGGGGATTGGGAAGTGAGCCCCGCTGCAGCGTTTGCAGTTCAAGGATTAGGGTTGCGGGTTTTGGGTTCTGGGTAAGTTTGAGGCTTACGGGCGAGCACCCAGGATTTGAAGCTTTCGAAACGAAGAGCTGCAAAGCAAGGGCTGGCAGCTTCTGCCTCAAAAGTGTTTGGAGGATCATGATTCATTCCTGGGTTGCAGTTAAGGAACTTAAATTAAGTTACAATATTGGGGAAACCGTTTACTATATATATATATATATANNAAGTTGCTTAACAGCAACCCAGATTCTGGGCAAGTCGACTGACTCACTTTGAGCTGCTAACCGTCTGTGCATCAAGCAAACAAGGTATGGCTGGATAGCTGAACCCTAATCAGGGTTGGAATTCAGGGTTGCGGGCTACCCGAGAAGGTCTACTCAACTATGATACTGGACCACTCGCCCCCAAAAATGCGAGTGCGGAGAAGTAGAACACAACTCTTGACTGCTGGCATGTTAAGTACTGTGGAATACAATATGCCACTGAAATTAGCCGCTCTTCGCCCTTGTTCTGGGCACACCCGAAAAGCAGACCTCCAATTTAACAACGACATGGTTTACCTGAAGGACTTTTCATGGCTGCAAGTGGGGGGGCTGGATGGAGGCAAAAGCGATCACGGACCATAGCAAAGATGCATTGCGACATAAAACAAGTCACAGGCTTCGAGCAGCTGGCGACTGATGTTTCCAATTGCCACTGGTCTAGTTCGGATCCTTCCCCCTTGCAGCTCAAATCCTTAGGCGGATTTTACCAAAAAATCTCACTGCTCTGGGTAGGCCATCTGGCAACTGTGGCAGCAAAAGGAAAGCAGAAATCCCGCACAGCCCCTGAACCCTGAGCAATATTCTGGCCATGCGGGATAGGATTCTTTTTGATTCAAGCTTCTGCGCATTGAACCCTAAACCCTAAACCCTGAACCCTAAACCCTAAACCGCATTGATTTGAAAAGAGGGTGTAGATGCCAAAGTGGGTCCTTGGTAAGAAACTTGCAACAATCAGCACAATCCTAAACCCTAAAACCCTAAAACCCTAAACCCCTAAAACCCTAAAACCCTAAAACCCTGAAACCCTAAAACCCTAAAACCCTAAACCCCTAAACCCCTAAAACCCTAGACCACTTTTTTCCAACCGAAGCCTTTTTGCGATGCAAGGTCTGCGGGTTTCCAGAACAGGGACAGCTCCCTGTCAAGCTTAAGGGGTCCGATGTAAGGTTTAGGGTTTAAGGTTTACCCATATACCCCATATTCTATCTACTTAGGGGCGACTGTAAGATGGAATGGGTCTTAGAATGGTCTTGGCTATGGCTATCCAGCTATCCCAAATCCCATCTTCATAAGGTCCTTGCACGAAGGGATTCCTAGGAGCCGACTGTCTTTGAGAACGCGCAGAAACTGACATTTGACCTCCAGTCGCTGTAAGGGGCAGGCTGCTGTTTCTTTGCTGGGATAGCATGAAAAGCTATGAAACTCGCGTGCCACATGGTAGTTTCCCTAAATAGGTGGACCCCAATATAGACCCCAAAATACTATAGTCCTTAATATGGGAACCCCCGAAATGGTACCCCAAAATTTAGGAACCCCATATTCCTTAATGTGGGACCTTGGTTGATCTTGGGCTCGGCCCTGAAGGCTCCTTCAAAAAGAAAATGTTCTTGGGGCTATATAGGGATAATGGAAATGAAAATGGAAACTGCCATAGTGTCGCGTTTAGGGTTTAGGGGTTATATAGGAATGATGGAAAAGAAAATGGAAAGTACTACATTATGACAGGGGCCAAGCACAGTGAAGAGGGCCTTGAATAATTGGCCTGAGGCTTCCTAAGTGGCCGCAGAAACACAAGAGCAAGAGTGTGGAGGGTCTCTCAATTAGTGCAGGCCCTGCATTGCTGGGCTTAGTGTAGTAAAAGCTGTCTTCTAAAACCAGAGAGCCATTCATCAATGACCCAGGCTAGGGTTCAGGATTTTTGCACACTCCCTAAGACTGCACGCGTATGGGGCTCACAATGAAGCCGCCATGAGCCCCGCAGTCAGCATTCCATATGCTGAGCTAATCCTATCACCCAGGAAGAACGGGGGGACGCATCCCAGGGGTGTTTGGCGGCAGAACCAAGTAAGATTATAGTCCCCCTTAAGTAGATAGAATATGGGGTACATGGGGATCCTATTATCATACACCCAAAGCCATTTTCTATCTACTTAAGGGGGACTATAGGACCGTAAAAAAAAAAAAAAGAGCACACAAACCACGTCACTCACGACGGAACGAGGTGTTGTTAGCCATCGGCAAAACGCGTTGGCCACGTCGACGTTACATCAGGGGCTTCTTATGAACTCGGAAGGCAAAAGTTTCATTCGGGTTTGGGGCTTTGGGTTGAGGGCTTAATTGGCTTGAATCCCCGTAGCTGCAATAGGGTCTAGGGCTTAGGGTTTGGACCTCACTGGTTTCAGCAGGGCTGAGGAATTAGGGCTTGAACCCCAATCGGTTCAGATGAAGAAGTTTCAGCGGATAGGCTGGCAAGATTTGAGCTAGTCTAACTCTAGTATCTCCCTGAATAAGCTCTAGAATACTCTCCTATACAATTATTGTCCCCTATATAGCCCTCTTTAAGGAGTTTAGACGATAGCTCATTTGGCCTGGAGTCTTTCTTGGCATATCCAATGCATCTGGCTGTCGAAATGATGCCTTACAAAAGAGACCCTAAACCCGAAACCGCTCAACCACCAAACAGTAGCCTCCCAAACCGGTTTAGGGTTTAGGGGTTTAGGGTCTACCCTAAAAACCCTAAACTCCTAAACTGTAAGTTGGACCCATTGTAACCCCCAGACCTGCGCGGTGAGACAGACGAGCGCATGTCCAGCGTCCGGCGTTGGAAGTGTGAGCGCTTGCGTTATCTAAGCCTCTCTTTCGCTTCTATGTTTGGAAAGGGGGGCCTGAAAAGCTACGAGGTTAGGGTTCAGTGTAGGGCTTAGGAGGAAGTATGCAAGGGTTTGTAAGCTTACACAGATGGAGTGACTCTGCGGCTACAGCCCACAACGCCGTCCTGGCCTCTGCTAGCTGCTCACAGCCTGTCCATGGTGCAGAATGGGGATTCACATTCTATAGTCCCCCTTAAGTAGATAGAATATAGGGTATATGGGGATCTTACTATAATATTCCCACAGCCATAGTCTATCTATTGAAGCGGGAGTATATCTATTGAAGGAGACTATAAGACTGAACTACGCCTTCCGGGTGAAACCTCAAGCCAGAAACCTCGAACCCCAAGCCGTGTAACCAAAGCTCCGAACCGTACATCTGGAATCCTAAGCCCGCACCCTGCGAAATGTAAACTGCAAAGCCAGACCCTACACCTCCAAGGACGGCGAGCAAGTATGGGCTTTATGAAATAACCTTGCACTCCTTTCTGTGAGCAAATTCCCAAATCAAAACGGCATTCTTGCACAGCAAAACACGAGGTGTAAAAACAAAGTGCAAGTTCATGAAGAAGGTCCCAATTCTATACTAGCTTGAAAAGACGCTTTTAAAGACAGTAAAAAAGTGCTCTCACCAGGTTAGAATACATGAGGGGAAGAATCGCTACCCGGCTTTCCCCAGGCTTCACAGCCTCTGATAGGACCTAGGGTGTCTGTAAGGAGAGGGGGGGAGGGGTCCTTACAGGGCATAGCGGTTATTGCCATGAATACAGCGAAGATGGAGCATAGCCCACATGGTGGAGAAAACAATCTGGCATCCCATGATCTTTAGAGCCAGGCTGCTGGGCAGTTGTTCATGCTATTAGGAAGCTATTCTTACCCTATCATAGGGACGGCGACGACGACTACTGCTACCACTGCTTCTGCTGCTGCTTCTACTACTGCACTAGTACTTCAGGCTTTTATACTGCTCATCCTCCGATAGTCTAGAGCCTGGGCTAGGTAGGCACATCACGAAACGCTAATGCTATCTATGGGTTCTTCGAATAGAAAATACTAAGGGGCTGCAAGAGGAAAATTGGGGTTCAGACTACGATGGCGATCCAGGGCCTGAAATTCTGAGGCTGAAGGGTGTTGTTTCATGACCCTACTAAACGCCAATTACTGAACCTCATATGGGTGGTTGGCAAAATTATGGTCCCCTTTTGAATCCCTGTAATAATACCGCACCTAATACTTAGAGTACCTAATACTTAGAGTACCCAAAAAGGGACCATACTTT